>VSWD01000011.1:26315171-26343832 GCA_033119305.1 Pinctada imbricata | reverse complement strand
GTTTACTGGACGGAATGGATGATACACTATAGAATCAAAATGTCCACATTACATCTCAGCGTTCTAAATCACGAGGAAATGAATTTTTATGACATTTCCCTGTGATATGTTAAAATAAATCATTCATGAAAACATCAGAAGTATTTGAACTTTTTATATCCATTTACATATTCATCTGTGTCTATGGGGCCTCTGCGTTTCGCGGTCTTGTTTGTGTGATGTCATCTTACAGTGAGGAGGTTGTTTTACACCACAATTGTACGTTCTTCGAGACCTCTGGGTAATTGGAGAAGTGAGAGGGTTGTGCGCACGTAATCCAGGATAACCACACCATTTGCTACTTGCGTGACAGATGGCCGTCCAAAGTCGGCACCAGTTACCCATTGGTCTCGTCGGTTTATGTGTAGTCTTTTGTGTTTGATGTATACATGTAGTGTGTCTCTTTTCCGTCTCGTGCTGTACTCGTCTTTTGTGTTTTTGCATCGGGCGTTTTGGTGTTTTACTGTTGATGCTGTAACGGGGTCTTGTTGGAGATCTCCTCCCTTCTTTTTAAGCATTTTGTATTGCAAATTTACTTACAATGACAAAATATAAGCCATAAATTCATACTAATAAAGATTAAACCAAAGAGTCAAACAAGGTGAAAATTTCATAATTAACGTCATGGATAGATCAAAAAAAGAAAATGACCGTTCAACGACAGGCGACGAGTTTTCCTAGTATAATCTTCCTATCTTTATACAACTACAGAATTTAAGAGAGAATTCATCTCAATTAATGTATCAGCAGAATCACTCGCTTGAACTTTTTCGCTGAATTTCGCACGGACAATGATTTGCGGATTCATTCCTGCTAGTAGTAAGCTATTAATTTGGTATTCGAATTAACTGAGACAAACTTTTGCGGTACGAAGCTGACAACGAAAGTAAAGAAGGTTGATACACTGGAAATTATTCTACGTATACAGAAAAAGAAAATGTCGCAGAAAAAATTGATTTTTTGGGGGGAGACAATGTATACAGTACGTCCATCGCAATCTTTGCCTGATAGGATACGATACAATAGGATCTGATACGAGTCTGATGCTCAATGAGTAATTTCTGATGTCTGATGTGCGATGTCTTATGTCTGATACGATTGAATCCTATCGTATTGTATCAAACATCCTATCAGACATTATATGAGACATTCTGTCCTGGCAGATATCGCGTTAGACATCCTATCCTATCCAACATAGTATCAGACACAATATCCTATAAGACATGGTATTATACATCCCATCCTATCAGATATTGTATTAGACATTCTATCCTATCAGACATTATATCAGACATCCTATCCTATCGGACATCGTATTAAACATCATATCCTACATGTATCAGACATCCTAACAATTGATATCAAGATGGCGATGATGCACGCGATGTTACTATGGCGATTATACTATGTCGATGGTAGGATGGCCCTTATCGTTAATCATACATATTTCACCATCACATTTTATTAATGTGTGTGCCAGGAGTTTTCTTGACACAGCCTTTAAAATCAATTGTTAAACGTCTACAAATTCAAAAGCGTCATTTAAAAACAGATAAATTTGCAGCATGGACCAGGAGTCCCCGAGGGCACATGTAGCCAAGTTCGATCAATTTCGGTTGATCGTTTCTTCAACGCATTCTAAAATTTCTGTTATCAAAATTTCTTGAAATTTCTAAAACGTGGGTCCTGTAGCATCATATCCCACCCATTCTGCTACGTCTTTCGGTACGCTTTTTCGACATAGTAACTTTCACACTTTTTTGGCTTATTACATTGTTTAGATTTGAGGATCACTGACGAGGGTTAAGTACCCGAAACGTGCAGGTCTGGTCCATGTTGCAAATTTACCTGTTCTTAAATGATGCTATTCAATATGAAGACATTTACATGGACCAGACATGCATGTTTCGCGTCAATGATCCTCAATCTAAACAATGTTATATGGAGTGTGCATGTCCAAAAATGTACCGGTAGACGTAGCAGGATGGGTTGAATATAATGCTACAGGACACACGTTTTAGAAATTTAAAGAAATTTGTGAGAATTCTGTAAACATTAATCTCCGAATGCGTTGAAGAAACGATCAATCGTAATTGATCGAACTTGGCTACACAACCCCTCGAGGACTCTTGGTACACCAGCAGTGACACTCACTAAGTGGAACAAAAAATAAACGTCTTCAAATTCAATAGCATCATTTAAGAATTGACAAACGCTTCAAACCGTCAAAACGAGGATGGCATTCCGGCTGCTTCGTACTACTCAAGTATTATTATTACAATGTTGTTACAATTCTATGACCTTTGAGACAAAGTTGTTTTACTCAAAAACTACTGTTAAGTTGATATCTTGAACCCTGCATACCTTGTTAGTGACGACTTCATTAACATATTAGACCTACATGTACAGGAATGGATAAATTTTGTACCAATCGATGGATTTCTGATTGGCCTTTTGATTTCCATAAAAAGATTCGTGGGCGAGGCCTGGATCGTAGATGAATTTTGAAGGATTGTGTGCAAATTACGATGATTTCCCTTGTTTTGCGTCATTCAGGGCAAATGACGTCAGAACATGACAAGGCCATCTTGAACCATCGTATGACCGCCGGCTTGATTTGTCAAACTTCGGGAACAACTTCGGGAGTGCTATCAAAATCTTTGGCATGCCAAAAATATTCCCGAAGGACCATCCTCGATACAGGTTCGTGTTAACATCTTGCCCTTCGTAAGATCATCGAGAAGACATCTTGCGTATTCGTAACATCTTCGTTTCTCCTTCGAATTACCATCCGGACCATCGTGGACATTTTGCCATACGAAGGCATTACAAACGTGTCATGAACCTCCCGATGGAGTTAGGAAGACTATACTACTTCGTGCCAACCTCTCAATTCCATCGAAATGACATACTGATGCCATCGTACTCTAGTACGATGACGTTAAGATGGAATCCCGATACAAAAGATGACAGACACACAAATATTAAACAAAACATTTCAAATACATAATATTTAAACCCATTTTTTAAAGTATTTTTCGAAGTTAATCCAAATTTATCAAAATGAAAACTTTCTGTCTTCTTCAAATTTGCAAGTTCAATTTGCAAGTTAACAATCAATGCATTATAAAGCAAAATGACGTGCCTTGATAATGTAAAGATAAGGAAAAAGAAGGCAGAATCATTGCTTCTTTAAATGCATCTAAGAGAACATGTACAGGCTCAGTATTTTCTATAATTACTGGTAATACTAGTATCTTGTTGTAACATATATTCATTTTCATCTTTCTTACATTGAATCATCACGTCTTCCGCTTGTTTCCACCAATGATGTTTATAAATGAAATTCGTCATATTTTAAGACTATTTTTGGTTGACAATAATGCATGTCAACTGCTACACAAAGGTCACTCATAAAGGAACCCGTTGTCTATTTGTCCGTCTGGTAGCCACACTTTCACATAAAGAACTGTAATGATCTGCCTTGTAAAATCAACCTTTCAAAGATGGTCGAGCATGATGAGAATCAACATTCATATATCTTGGCTAACCATGCTACATGAGCAGCGCGATTAAGATATTCGATAACATATATTTGAGTTGCTGACTTTTGGGTATTTTCTGAGACAGAAATGATAAAAGGCGGAGGAGAAAACCATTGATACTGTGCTACTGATTAAACACGAATTTTTAAACATCCAAAACTTGATGCATTCCTGGTTATAATCCGATGCATCGCATTTTAGATACGACGTCGTGAAGCAATCTAATAGCATTCGTTAATACATCGTAAGCCTTCGTACGACCTTCGGATATGTTTTAAGATAAAATTCGTCCCGTCGTGTTGTCATCGGGAGCGGTTAGGATACAGTCGTGTAATCATCTTTTAGCATCGTAAAAACATCGGTTGCTGAGCTGATCTTAACCATATTCGGGAGTAACTGCGCACGAAATTGAAATTTCATATTCGTGTGTCCATCGGATATCATAATCGGGACAGTGTGAAGCCTACATTATGAACTGCATTTTTCGTCGAAATTATAGGGCCGATATGAGGGGTTAACGCACCTAGTCGTTTCACATGAATATCTCTATTTATTGCAGAAAAAAGGCCGGAAAACTGACAATAAACTGAACTTTGCAAGTCATCAATGGACATACCTCCTTGAAAAATAGGTCAAGCGTGACGAGATTCAAACTTGCCCTGTAACTATCCAAGTCTAAACTGTGTATCAAATTTCACTTGAATATCTCTATTTGTTGCAAAAAAGTCTGGAAAACTGACAAAAACTACATTTGTCAAGTCATCAAGGGGTACATGTATAACTCCTCGAATAATAGGTCAAACGTTACGAAAGTCGAACTTGTTCTGTAACAATCCTAGACCAAGTGGTGTATCAAATTTCACTTGAATATCTGTTTGCGTTGAAAAAAAATCGGAAAACTGAAAATTGGACAGACATACTGCCAGACAGACGGACAAACGGACAGACCGAGAAGAAACTAAGAATCCTCTTCGCCTTTGCAGGTAGGGGACTAACAAATAGGAATCAAATAAAATACAATCTATCGTGCATTTCATAAGATCAAGAATGTTTGCGAATATGTGGTGGTATGTGAATTAGATTTTTTCACCGTGACGGACTTCGCACTTCAAACATTGAAGAATCAGTTGCGCAGCTGCCTTTCACGTATAAAAACATAAGCAGAGTCATCTACAATTTGATTTTTATACTCGATGGAATTAGTATATCGGAATTCCTGCACTACTGGTAACCAACTTTTAATACTTCCTATCATAATTAAGTGCTAAGCTCGTCACGATCAAAAATGTCTATTAAAACTATAATTCGTACGTTTTCAAGCAAATCCGACGCACTTTCAAGCGTGAAACGAAAGTATTTTCCAAAGTTGTCGTGAACATAAAAACTGCAGCTTGAATTGTATTAAGGATCATTTAGCATCGTTGAATATTTCATCATCAAATTGTCTGTTAGCTCCAGAAATTTAGCCCGGCACGCTATGTCACAGATACTTACGGTTTCTATGCAAATAATGGGCCATAATAAGAATATTTGAAAATGACGAAAACATTTCTTATATTTATGCTGATTGCCATATAAACGGAATGTAAAGACCGAAAAAGTGCTTTTTTGAAGCTTCACATGATCTAATTATAATAACATATTTTCTTTCGGCATATGTGATTTAATCGTAATGTTTGATCCTACACGGTAAGGCTTCAAAATTGTTTAATCTGGGGGAACAGCTTCATTACCCTAAAAGACAAAAGTATTATATTTAAATCTTGGATTGAAAGTGATCTTATATATATTAATGATATAATTGATGAGCACGGAAAAATTTCAGAAAAATACATTTTAAATAAACTTGTACAGAAACATAACTGGATGTCAGAATTTAATATCATAAAAAAGGCCATACCAAAGACATGGCAAAGGAAATTAACAGAAGATATTTCAATAAAAACAAAAGTTAAAACCTCAAACATAATAAAATTAAAAGACATAAAATTAATCAAGCTAAATACCAAAGCAATTTATAGACTTATACATTCATCTGAAGATAATGAAACTCCTCTTGGTTTCTCAAAATGGGAAAGACTGTTACAAAACAACACTCTAAGACACGAAGCTAAATACACTCTTAAATTTGTTCACACATACCTTATTGAAAATAAACATAAGATTTTTAAATGGAAAGCCATACACTACATATTACCCTGTAAATTTCTATTAAAGCAGTGGACTATAAGTAAAGATGATAATTGTAATTATTGTAATATTGTAGAAAATTATGAACATTTTTTTATCACATGCAAATTTCTTGGAAGTTTTTGGAGGAAAATATATGCGCTGTGTACCCAAATAAACATTACCTCAAAAGTATTTACACTTAAAAATCTAATATGGGGTTATAAAATCAGAATGCCTGAGTATTACGAGATTAATCTCTTGTTGACAATAATTGCTTTTTCTATTTACAAATCATACTATGTGTCTGAACAAAAAACTAAAGAAGTTGATGTATTTGCTATTTTTAGAGGTGAAATTTCTAATAGTCTATTCTTGTTTAAAAATGTAAAGTCGGGAAGAAATAAGCCTTTTCTCATACCAAAGCTTGTGTATGTACTAAATTTATAAGTTATAACCCCCCTTCAACTTCTTATGATATGGATTTTGACTCTTGTACAGTATAGTATTTATGCATAATACATGTATCTACACAAATATACATACCTTTTCTTCCACCTGTCAGCCTGTTTATGTCATCAGGTCATGAGATGACCTCGTGTCCATGCTCACATTCTTCTTTATTTGACAACATGTAGCCATAACCTGTAGCTGTAAATTCCTTTCCGATATTTTCACTGGGATAAAACACATATCATTTATCACAATACATTTCCTTTGTTTATCGTCCTTCTGAATTTTGACAGCCCGACACGCGACATGTGCAACGACCCGTTGAGAAATAACGGAATCCCCACTAAAACTAGGTTAACATAGGACAAGAATTTCGCGCATATTGCTATTTTGGAAAATGCGGACATACATGTATATTATGGCTGCATTTTGTCAAGATTTACTTTAAGTTGTTTTGTTTGAAACTGATATTATAACATGTATAACATGTCTTGTCATGTAATTTTTTTTTTCTGTCAAATTATGTGATATATGATTTAATGTTTTAATAAAAAAAAAAAAAAAAAAAATTGTTTAATTTTCATATTTTGGTATCTAATGTCCTGGTTACAATATGACAACCAACTCACTTGGCTACAATGATGATGATCTTCTATTCCTGACATTTTGCCCTACCCATATGTAAAATTTCATGAAATCGGAGAACATGCGTCGAAAAAATTTTTTGATGCTTGAAAAGAATATTTATCGGTCAAGGAATTCCATTTTACTTGAATTATATAAAAATCACGGTAAAATATAGATAAGAATAAGTCATAATAACACGGAAGTTTTCCAACTCTATACCTTCATGAAGAAAATTTCAAACCAGTTTATTTGCACCAGACACGTGTTTCGAATATTAAATTCTCATCAGTGATTCTTCCAGCCAAAGTGCGTGCATGCAACAACACCGCGAATGCCAAATAAACGTGTCAAATCCTAATAGTTGAAAGACGGTCTTGCCACTTGCCGAACTTCATAATGGCTGACAAATTGACGAAAAATGTCCGAGGTAGGCAATTTTCGCGCATTTCTTTATTGTTACGTCACTATGGAATTGCGTCTTTTAATAGTGACATCATTATGAGAAAAAAAACGCCAAAAGATGTTGACTCGGACACTTTGTGCTTTTTATCAACATCGGAAAATGGTTTATTGGAAAGGTAGTACTCAAGAATGCCCTGAATAATTTTTGATTGAATTTTTCGAAATTAACAAATTTGCAATGATCCGCACGTTATCCGAATTACCACACCGTCTGCTACTTGCGTGGCAGATGTCCGTCCTAAGTCATCACTGGTTGCCCATTGGTCTCGTTGGTTTATGTGTGGTCTTAAATTGTGCTCGATGTTTCTATGTTGTGATTTGAAGTTCCTTGTCGATTTTGCGTCTCTTTCTGTGCTTGTCTGCTCTGTATTTTTGCACTAAGTAATTTGGGGGTTTTATTGTGGGTGTTGCAACCGAGTGTTATTGGAGATCCCCTCTTTTCTTTTATAGTGACAATAGAACTTCCTCAATCACATCTTAAGCCGTTCTCCTAAATCAGATAGAGAAAGCAGCTTACTGACAAGCCAAAGAACAATTTTCAAACAAATACAACAACCTGAAAGTTATATCTTTTTTACTTTGTTTACGCCATACAAAAATGATTAAAGGAAATTCAAATTTCTTTTTTTTTTTTTCTTCTTTTCATGAAGCTTATACATTGTACTAGGAGAAACAGCATCATTTTCCAATTGTTTCTAATAATTATACTTCATTTTTTAATTCGATCACATCTTATTTTCAAATATTTTACACTGTTAATCCTGAGAGCAATATACGACGAACATGTGAAAGGTCGATGTATGTGTAACTAAAGTTTCCTGCTCTATCTGAAACAAAAATAAAACTTTGTTAAAGAACAATATGATTATCTAAATGAATATATAGAGAAGTAAAAATCCATAATGATATTGCAGACATTTGTTGCACCAAAAGTGTAATGTTTAATTGATTTTTTATTATCAACCTCAGAAGTATGTCATTTCGACCACAAACAAAAAATGTAAATTCAGTATTCATTCATTTTCTTTAATCCTTGTCCTCAATTTCTTATATTACTAGTATAAGGTTTGTTACTGACCACCTACAGAGATTTGTCGGATTGATTAAGTCCATAGAAGGCGAGGCAGAGCCTCGCCTTCTATTGTCTTGATCAACCCGTCAAATCTCTGTGGATGGTCACTAACAAACCTAATAACTCTTTTATTTTGTTGAGGACCAACATTTCACTTTTTGTTGCAGAAAATTTGCGTTTCACTACTCCTTTTACATGCCAATTCATTTATGCAGCAAAAGCGGAATCGATGACGGTCTAAAGAATTTTAAACGGCATGCACGTGATGCGATTTACGTTCTCTGATTGGTTCGAAGTAGTCCGTGGCAAAATAAAAAGTTATGTGTGGTTGATTTATATAATTCGGAAAGGTTCCAACTCAATATACCTTCTTGAAAAAGAATTCAAACCAATTATCATGCACCAGACACGTGTTTCGAATGTTAAATTATCATTAGTGATGCTCCCAGCCAAAGTACGCCTCATAAGCCGCCCAAATTCATTTCATAGCGGCTTCTGGTCTTATTTTTAGAAATCAAAATACCATTCGATTCCAGTTTTTTTAATGCAACCTGCCCCTTGACTAATAAAGTCAGAATTATATGAATTAGAGCAAGAATATAGCATAATGGGTAAAAAATGTAAAAACGAAAGCACCGAAATATTTTTTAATTGTATCATATGAACAATTTCGTAGATAAAGGCAAAAACTTTTGTATGTTAAACAATACATTGTATTAGATTATTCGCATAGTACAATAAAACTACTTTTATTTCAAAGCACTCAAACCGAGGTAAGCTTACTGTTTTCAAATGTTTTATCCTCCGATGTGTAATGAAATTCTTTTACGATGTGTTTATCTTTATTTTGGCCTTACATCCATCTTATGACTACGAGTAAGGTGCCTATATATTTGAAACATATCATGAAATGTGTAAACATATAGCCTCTCTCCACAATACCTATGCTAAATAATTATTTATCTTAATTATATGTAAATGCGTATACATTGTACATGTACATCAAAACTGCTTCAGTAAAAGGAGAACCACTCTAATATCTTCAAATTCAATAGCATCATTTAAGAATAGATAAATTTGCAGCATGGACCAGACATGCACGTTATCCTAAATCTAAACAATGTGATACGGCCAAAGAGGGTGGAGGTTAGTATATATGGCCAAAAGTGTACCGAAAGATGTAGAAGAATGGGTGAGGTATGATGCTACAGGAAGTATATTACTTTACTTTAAAGTTCATTGTAAAATCTGTGTGATTCCAACGATGCTGAGATCACTGCATTAATTGACACGCCTGCAAGTACTTATACCTTTGTTTTCCGTTCGAGTAAATTGGAAATCTTCCAGCGAAGCTATTGATGTTCCATATTTAGAAGAACGCAATTTCTAACATTTCCATTTCATTAAAATTCAGTCACTGATATTTCCCTAATGCGTTAGCAATTTTTCAAAATATACATATACTTAGCGCAATGTTTTGCATGTCAGTGTAGGCTCTGCTAGTGCTATGGAAAACACGAAAACACGTTATATTACGCTTGTAGATGAGATAAACTTGTAATTTTGTTTAACTTTGGAAAGATTTTTTTTTCACAACGCGAACCTTAAAATTACATTTGGTCTCGCAAAGATCAAACCGCGAATAAATTATTTTGTAAATTCTTTAATGGAAGCGAGTCTAGTATACTTAAAAACTAGAAAGTACATCAGTCACATGAACTCGCTTCCGACATACGATAGATTATTGCTAATAAAATGGGTACCTCAATTTTTTCCGAAGAAGAACGAATGCGAACACGTGTAAGCACTAATTTGCTAACGACTAGTACAGAAGCAAAACAAAACAGCATAGCGTAACGATAACGCGTGGGGCGAAAAGGAATCGAAAATCAGTAGTATCAGAGTCTGAAAAGAGAAATATTATTAAAAAGAAAAAGAAAAAAAAATAGTATTAGCTGGCGATTGGACAGATGGTCCGATAAAAACTCATGTATCTATTATTTGGACAGATAAAAATTCCCAAATGTCTTACCACAGGAACCTATCCTTTTATGAGAGAAAATGTTTTATTATTCACAACCTTAAGCCTCTGTGTTCATCTTAGAAATATTATATCCAGAATGGTGGATGATATTCTGTCATAGACCATTTTACCATCCACCCAAAGATTGTACTCTATGCCTTCCGAAATGGAACTTACCGGATGTGACAGTTCTACCGAATTGAAGCGGCGGGTGTTGCATGCAAGCAGGAGATGCTTACTCTTCCTGGGCACCTGGTCTCACTCCCATATCGGGAATTCGCTTCTTTTCATATGGTGGAGGTTTTTATCCTGATTTTGTATGCCTTCGGTTTCTGATTTTCTGAATTATCGATTTTGTGCTGTATACAGGGATATGGTCATTATCCATATTTGTCATACATACAAGATATCGAACACAGTGTGTTAAGGTTGTGAATAGTAATTTATTTCTCAATTAAAACAACAGCTTCCCGTGGTCCAACATTTCATTGGAAGATTTCAAGAACTCTGAACTGAATTATTCATTTTCAACAATTTCAGATATGAAATGTCCTATGCATTCTGAAAATCCAGAGAAAGAGATTACTCATTAAACGTTTCTTCAAGAAATCAGTCCATAAATTACTTCATCTAAGAGAGTCTAAGACAGAGGAAATTCGAGCAAAGTTTATATATGATAACAAGTATGCAAGGCTTCAAAGTACATGGATGATAACCAGTATGAAAGTGTTCCAAGTATGATGCACATTAAATAAAAATGTATTCCGTTTGCACGGTAGATTCTATTTATAATCTCCTGAAATGTATCGCAGTACAAAAGGGGAGGAATTAAACCAATCAAATCTGTAACAAAAGATAAAAAGTATGGCGACTTTGTTTACAGGTGTAACTTTTCACGGGATTCCCCTCTGTTTTGACAGGCGAACAGTACTGAATAAAAGGTGTCACACCATTGGTCTAAAATATTGGAAATGTATTTTCAGCAAATTGAATCAATAAAATATGACCAGTAGTCGTGATAAATTTAACTTCAAACTTGATCACAGATCGATTTGAAAATATGTAAAATTCGGAACATTTTCGATGAGGACGGAGAGTTCCTGTCAAAAAGTGAAATTTGCGAAAAAAGGATATGCATGACCCCCCCCCCCCCCCCCTTTTTTTTTCTTTTCATTTATATGTGTGCCAAAGATTCGCAAGAGAAAAACACCAATTTTACAGACTTCCGGGCATTTCAAGTCCGTCAAAACTTTTAGTGTGCACCTTTTTATTTCCTGTAGTTACCCCTACTAAACAGGTATTGAACCAATCAAATCTGTAACACAAGATATATGGCGACTTCGTTTACTATAGATACAGAAATAAAACAGAGAAAATAATCATTAAATAGGGAAATTATTATGAAATATGCATGTATGGAAAAAGTCAACATCTTAAAAATAAATTCAGAGTATATTTGATAGCGTATGTGGCCAAGTTAATTCGACGAACGAAAAAACTAGCTTGTCTCTTTTTTAAAAAAAAATCATTAACAATCTAAAGGTTGATATTTGACATTTGACAAAATTCTTTCGCAGTTTCATTTCTAACGATAAATATAAAAAGAAAAGAGAAAAAAAAACTGAAAAGGGGGAAAATTGTGTTGGGGTCCCGCCAGGGTTTGAACCCACTCCCCATGGGTCCATTGGGCATGGAAAACATACATTATACCTATGTGCAATCTTAAAAACATTCCTTAAAAATACAAAAGTTGATATCTTGACAAAATTCCTTCACTTGTATGAACCATGAGTACCTCATACCTAACAAATTTCATGACAATCTGTAGAGTGGTTATAGAAAAGAAGCATAAAATGTATGAAAATCAACACACACCCCCCCCCCCTCCCTTTTTAACATAAGAAAAAAAATCATAAAAAATCAAAAAATTAAAATTTTAGCATAAAGTACATATCAAAGCATTAAGTAAGTTAAATATAATAAATATGCAGTAAATGAGTGTGTAAAATCATACACTTATTGGGTTATTTAAAGAAATAGTGCAAAAATGTGCATTTCTACCAAGTTTCATCAAAATCCGTTCAGTGGTTCTTGAGAAGAAGTCGCAAATGTGAAAAGTTTACGGACGGACGGACGGACGGACGACGGACGACGCGCTATGACAATAGCTCACTTGAGCCGTTGGCTCAGGTGAGCTAAAAAAGTGTCAACAGCCCCATGTGCTAGGAATTTGTAACAATTAAATGTTCAATGAAGTGAATCTGCGTTATTTCATTGAAAGGGAAGGAATGTTTAAGTGCCAACGGCGTCTTTTTACTCGATGTTTCCGATATACCAAAGCACAGAAAACACATGCGATTTGTATAGTTGTTTTTATTTTCTATCTTTCATGAAAAATGTTACACTTACATTGTATGTCTATGTCCATTCTGTGAAACGTAGTTGATGATATCTTGATACTGTCTGGTTAAGAGAAGGTGAAAAGGAAAAATAAATTAATTCAAATATTTCTTGTTTCTTAACCTTCATTCTTAGCAGCATATTAAGGAAACGCTCTTTACATCCTGCTTTTCTTTTATACTTTTTTCACCTGTCACATTCCTTTATTTAAGAGCAATTCTCTGTAAGGATACAAAAAACTTCATTGACACGTTGGCACGGCATATCATAGATTTTAGAGACTTTTTGGGTTGGAAGGTCAATATGGAGTGCTTAGATGACAATTAAGTTTCATTTGCAGAAAAAGAGTGCCGTTGCCATGGTAACCACATCTATAGTCCAGCTGAATCGTGCAAAAACTTGCATGAATTGTGCAAAATTTCAGGAAAGCATGAAACTTGGCACAATCATTTTTCATACCATTCTTTACAATATTAGCTATGGACCCACCTCGAAAAATCAAAATGACCGTTATTTTCAAGATGGTCGCCATTTTAAGAACAAAATTGTTATTTTTCACTTGGTAATTATTTGTTTTACCATTTATGTTTTGATCAATCGTAAATTATTCATGAAAATGTCTGTTCGGAACATTTCTGATATTTTCAATCATCCATAGGTCGACATAAACCGTGATATTAGATTAACTATGTCATTTAACGTTACCTTACTCTTCCCTGGACAAATATGTCTTCTATATTTAGTGTAAAAGTAGTAGAAAATAATTTGTACCAAATGAAAGTTTATGAAATGGTCGGTCTTTTTTTTTTCGATTTACAATAACTATGAAAGGGGTTACATTAGTTGTAATCATGTTTTTAAATTTACGTCGTGAACAAACATATTTGTAAGTTATTCATTTTACTTTTTTCTGTGTTTACATTCCTAGGAGAAATTTCAAATGAATAATATCTTTTCGAATAATAATTAAATTACCGATTTCGATATGGACATTGACTACAACATCCCTCTTTAAACTCCATTTGCTCAGCCAATATATTTGTGTATATTTATATATGTAGATTGTACTAAACGTTCGAATTATTGATGGACAACACGTCATCTATGTATCTGAAGATAAAATTGGACTGAGATGTCAGTCGATAGCAAGGTCTGGATGTCGTCAGCTTCATATGAATATAAAAATAAGTCCGTATGCAGTGGAGCGCAAATGGTACCATGGGGATACCAACTATTTGCTGGAATATGGTTCCTTCAAACACCACAAAAATATTGTTATTCAAAAACTCAAGCATCCGGTTAATATCGTCTTCGGTATACTTTTGAATGAGAGTGTTCCGTGAGGTAATACGTATCCTCCCGCCCTATGACAAGGTATTCTTACATCCTGTTCCCGTTTTTTTTTAAGAAAGGTGTTGCGAATAATATAGGCCATTCTTTTGTGAGCTTTTTGTGTGAAATGGTAGTGTAGAGCATGGAGCAGTCGAAAGACTTTATAAATATTTTCGCTCAATATTTTAATCCATTAAAAAAAATCGAATCTCTATAATCAATTGATTCTTACTGACGTAGCGGATGACCGTCTTAATAGTTGACATTGATTGGCAATTGATTTCTTTGGCTTATATGTATTCTTTAGTGTTAAGTATTTGATTGTTTTCGGATATTTTGTGTTCCTTGTCATATTTGCGTTTCTTGTATTACGTGTATTTCCGTGCTTTACCGTAGAAGACTCCTCGTCTCTTGCTAGGGGTCCGTTGATGCTTAATTTTGTGCTCTATTGTGAGTGCTATCGAGAATATCGTCAGGATCTTCTTTAACTCATTTGTGTCACACTTTTGCCCTTTGCCATGTGGGGCTCGTAAAAAAATTGCCGCGAGTGGTTTGACAGTGTTTTGAAAATATTTCCCTGACATTGTCGCCATAGCATTTTCTATATAGACATAACGTCAGACAGTTTATGAATATCATATATTTTCATTTTCGTGCTTAAACATCGACGACGGGTGCGGCTAGCCAACAGGGGATACTTACTCCACTCAGGCACCTGATCCCACCTCTAGCTTGCTAGGGGTCCGTCGATGCTCAATTTTGTGCTCTATTTTGAGTGCTGTTGAGATTATCGTCAGGATCTTCTTTAACTGTTTTATGAAGCAATAAGAAGCATTTTAAACTATTGACCACTCCGAACAACTCAATAAATCCGTCATTTTAAAAGCGGCATTAACATTCTATCTATAATTCAGATAATATCATAGGCCAATTATTTTCATTTTTATGTACCGTTGTCACGCAATTAATAAAAACATACGAATTAAATGTATAGTACCACATAGTCTACCAAATGTAAAGTCTTTCGTACAAATATGGTCATTCAGCGCGTAACTATATATCATTACAACTAATGAATTCCTTTAAGGTTTCTTGATTTACTTAACGGAAACGCATACAGTTAGTATCCACTCCTTTGTTTTATAAGCTTTCGTTTGATACCAATTTTAACTTTCTACGATTTGTAAATTGAAAGAAAACATCTTTGTACTGAAAAAGGTAAACGTTATGTCATATGAAGTAATAATTTATTCGATATCATATTATAAATTGAATTCTGTATGATCACAAATATCATAACTGAAGATTCTAACATTTTCAAGAAGTTTCAATTTTCTACGATTTGTTACAACAAAGAAATAAAGCATCTTTGTATAGGAAAAAGTGATGTAACGCCATATGACGTAAATCATGTAATATCACGGTTCATTGCGACCTCTGAATGACTGAAAATATCAGGAATTAAGAACGTAACATTTTCATGAATAATGTTTGATTGAGCAAAACATAAATGGTCAAAATAATTAATTATCATGTGAACAATGATAATATTGTCCTATAACTGGCGGCCATCTTGAAAATAGCTGTAAGTTTGATTTTTTTGAGGTGGGTCCATAGCTAATATAGCTAATAGATAACCACAAATCAGCTCTTTCTTCCTTTGGCTTCCAAACTAACAATTTAGATTTAGATTTACCATACTTATACTGCATACCTAAAATGCATAAGAATCCGTACAAACAACGTTTCATCGCTGGTTCCTCAAAATGTTCTACCAAATCTGTATCGATCTTACTCACCAAAGTTTTATCTGAAATCAAATCTGGGCTTCAAAAATATTGTTCGACAGTATATTCTCGCAGTGGTATCAACCAGATGTGGATTTTAAAGAATTCGAAGGAACTTTTAGAACATCTGAAATCCACTCATTTTAGTAAAGTTCATTCGATCAAAGCCTTTGATTTTTCGACACTTTACACTACAATTCCACATTCTAAATTGAAAGAAAGACTCGCAAAAATTATAAGTAATGCGTTTACAAGTAAGAACGGTAATCGCAAATACAAATTTATTGTTGTGAACTATGACAAAACCTACTTTGTAAAAGAAAAGTCCGATTCTGAAAATAAGTACACTGAAACAGATATTATTCAGATGTTAAACTTTTTGATCGACAACATTTTTGTGGTGTTTGGAGGAAAGGTCTTTCAGCAAATTGTCGGAATTCCAATGGGGACCAATTGTGCCCCACTCCTTGCCGACATTTTCCTTTTCTCGTACGAAGCTGAATTCATTCAATCTTTGGTCTCTGAAGGGAAAAGATACTTAGCTTCTGACTTCAACTTCACTTATAGATACATAGACGATGTTTTGTCCATCAATAATCCGAAATTCGCAGATTACCTGAGCAGAATCTATCCTTCAGAGCTTGAAGTCAAAGAAACTACAGAGACAAATAATTCAGCATCCTATTTGGACATAATGTTGTCCTACGACACTGATGGTCACATGAACACCTCACTCTATGACAAACGTGACGACTTCAATTTCAGCATTACAAACTTTCCTTTTCTGAGTAGCAACATCCCTTCATCGCCTGCTTATGGCGTGTTCATATCTCAGTTGATACGCTATGCCAGAGAAAGTACCAAATATACGGATTTTGTTCTGAGAGCTAGGCGTCTTTCAGATAAGCTTCTCAGTCAGGGATATGTTTGTGACCGACTTACATCGTCACTGAGGAAGTTCTACGGTCGATATTGGGAACTCGTCATACACTATGATGTCCCACTCTCCAGAATGGTGGGTGATATTCTGTCATAGACCATTTGAACCATCCAAGCCAAGATTGTACTCTATGTCTTCCGAAATGGAAGTTACCGGATGTGACAGTTCTACCGAATTGAAGCGGCGGGTGTTGCATGCAAGCAGGAGATGCTTACTCTTCCTGGGCACCTGATCTCACTCCCATATCGGGAGTTCGCTTCCTTTCATGTGGTGGAGGTTTTTGTTTGTTTGCTGTGGTTCCTGTTTTGTCCTGATTTTGTATGCCTTCGGTTTCTTATTTTCTGAATTATCGATTTTGTGCTGTATACAGGGATATGGTCATTATCCATATTTGTCATTGTAAAAAATGGCCTAAAGAATGGTTGTGCCAGGTTTTATGCCTTCCTGAAAATTTGCTGAATCATTTCACCATACAGCTTGACTACTAAAAATTCCATAAGACGTATCGTATTTGTAATCTTTGTTGCGATGGAAACTGGTACATTTCTCAATTGCAATAAACTTAATTATTTTTTCTTTCGGTCCTCTTTGTTATTAATATCTGAAATGGGTTTTTTTTTATTTTACCGCTATGCCTCTTGTATAAGGGGTCAAAGAGAGTGCCATAATAAGGTTTGAAACCTTCAATTTAGTCTTGGAGAGACCCTATTTTATTTTTCTTGTTTTTAGTATATTTATACGGTTTAAAAGTTCATACAAAAAGAAGTTTTTGGAGTTTTTCTGTTATACATCCAATATATATATTGTATCTGAACTACAAGAACATGTAAGAAGTTGGCTGGGATAATGTATTTTTTTCACTGGAAAGTGCATTAAATATGGTAACTATGACAACATTTAGGACAACGGTCATGCTATAATGGGTTTCTGATGTATCTATTTTAAACTGTCTTTTCATGAAATTAAAACAAAACCTCGTTCATATATCTTCTGGAGTCAAATCAATGTAGAGATGACCTTGATACATGTACTTGTTCAAGGTCATGCGTTGTATTTTCAAGGTCACTGAATTGTTCATGTGTAATTGAGCAGATTTCCCAAAATTGTGATTTTTCGTAAAAAAAGGATCAATAATAGACAGAGCCATTTGACACAAATTAAACCGCTATATGCAACAAAATAATGGATGTAATCATTATTTCTAAGGATAACTTCTAAAATGAAGGTGCGGATATCAACAAAAGAAAGCATGAACATTATAATTCTTAGTTTTTTCACCTGAACCAAAAGATTATACTTGAATATAAAAAGTCGATGAAAATTTCTTTTTTAAATCAATCATCTTTCAAAATATATGTATATTATTGAAAATTCAAAAAAAAAAAATGCTACAAATTTCCGGCAAAAATAAGAAAAATCACGTAGTTATCGAAATGTTTAAGTCAAAGTAAAGAAATGACCTTGGAAATTGTCAAGGTTATAAAATTAAATGAAAGAGTCTTATCGGTTCATATGTATATTTTCACGGTAGTTGTACTTATTAGGAGTTAAATCCATTTTAAAAGGTACTAAATTCAAGCTTTAACACTTAAAGTTGCCATAACAACGGTCTTAAACGTCAAAATTGAGATGAAGAGCTCAATCATCCCAACTTCGATTTTCTTTCATTGTATTCTTAAGGGACATTACTCTTCATAACAACCAATCAGATTCTTATTTTGGCTGGACATAGTATTTTTTTTTATTATTATACATTATTGCCCATTTTACAATTCAGCACTTCCCGGGTCAGGAAATGTTGAATCAATGAATTTCTATGGCTGGACATAGTAAGCGTCCTGTAAAATCAATCATAAAATTGTGTGCATTTTGTAAGAAAGGAGGTAAGACGCACAAAAGGTACAAAAATGAAATATCTGCTTCAATGGTATCCATGGCAACAAAGTATCTGAAAGTAAGTTACTTCATAGTCTTTAAATCGGCACAAAAAGACTGATCTCGTTGCAATGGCAACCGGAACTCACATTGACCGAAAACCTTAATTTTTGCAATTAGGGCGCAATATAGACCCAATATGCAGAAAACTATGAATATCCAGGACATGCCGTGGCACTGGAATGGTAACAGAGAATGGCTCTTGATTAATTTGTAACGTTGTTCAGATGAAAAGAATTTCTGTTCAAAGAAAAAAATCTTTGGAAGTTTACATGTACTAGTAAGAGAAGAAGTCATTATCGTTGTTGGAGTCAAAGATCCAGGATAATAGGGGAAGTAGTCGGTGCGTAGCGGCGACGAAGTCGCCATCAAGATAGACGTGTGTAAATGAATCAGCAAAAAGCATGCATTTTCCCGTCTTTCTTACTATACCGTCAAATCAAAATTTGTGTACACTTCCCATGCGCAAATGGCGAACGTTAGAGAACATAGAAAGGTTACGAATGGAAATGCACATCACAGGCTGCCGATGTTTATCTATCAAAAAATAAAAACCAACCTTTTGTTGTTTTTATCGTACATACGGGGAAAGAAGAACAACAAAAGATTAGATTTTATTTCTTATTAATTGTTTTAATAGATAAACATCGACAGCTTGTGATGTTCATTATGACGTCGTTTTTTGAAACGTAAATGCGCGTGAAGTTTTGTGGAACAAGTGAAAAATAAAGAGGGAAGATTTTTGAACAGAGATTTAAACACGAAATGAAATATTTCATCATAAGATTGTACTGCCGAACCGCACGCAACATGTAACAGATCAATTTCAGTCGAAACCACAGTTAGAAACGTGTGATAATCACAACCTACCTCGACATAACATTTCACTGGTGAAGATGAATGACAAAAGATCAAACATTCAACCTAAATTTAGAATAAGTCTGATCCACCAATACCTGAATTTGCACAGTATACATCCTAAGAACTAATGGAACCCATGGGTACCAACAAGTGCTGTACACTCTGTACACAGTGTTGGTTCATGCACACCCAGGCCAGTTCTTGAACTTCGTCTAGCATGGTGCGTCATTGACTACGTCACATTGACATTTAGGTCACTCACACAGTGTACACATGCACTCATAATTATGTCATGCAACTACAAGGAGCAATGGGGAATCGCCAAAGATATAACTTACATCGATGATCAAATTGACAATTTGAATTTCTTGGTGGATCTTTTTTTCCCTGTACGTATGATAAATAACAACAAAGGGTTATTTTTTATTTTTTAATAGATATAAACATCGGCAACCTGTGGTTTCTACTATATTGTTGTTCAGCTCTTTATCTCCAAATATTGATTGCAAACATTTTTTGTTTTGGAATGACACGTAATTGTTAATTTAGTCGTCATTTATTTCAAGCTGTATTTATTATCATTATCATTTTTCTTGAAGGGATGGATATTTATTTTTTCAATCTATCATTTTTATTTATTTGTCTAGTATTTATTTATATATAGCTACATCTCTTTATCTTCAAATGTTGATTGAAAACGTTTTTTTCGGAATGACATGTCAAATCTTAATTTATTTCATGATAAATATGGATAATGACCATATTCCTAATTAAGAAAATCAGAAACCAGAGGCATACAAAATCAGGATAAAACAGGAACCACAGCAAACAAACAAAAACCTCCACCATATGAAAAGAAGCAAACTCCCGATATGGGAGTGAGATCAGGTGCCCAGGAAGAGTAAGCATATCCTGCTTGCATGCAACACCCGCCGCTTCAATTCGGTAGAACTGTCACATCCGGTAACTTCCATTTCGGAAGACATAGAGTACAACCTATACTGACATGCTAATGCAAAAGAAGTAAATTTAAAAAGAGACAATATCATTTCGCTTTTCATGAGGCTAGTATAAGAGCTTCATGTCATCATGCTGGTTGGTCCATGTGAAATTCTAATATTAATTCGCTCTGGCTAAACCACCTGTGTCAGTGGCGGATCCATTGCCCCCTTTGTCGGTGTCAAGGGGCGAATTTTACCCATATTTCCTGAAAATTGGACAAAATGTACCTGTTTTTTGGAAAATTTTGGGTCAGGGAAGGGGAGACGCCCCCACCGTACCCCCTTGAATCCACCAGTGTGTGTGGAATTTACTGATAAATAGTTCCAATGGTGAGAAAAAAATATGCAAGAGGCTACATGTAGCACTACGAGCTAAATGTCATTATGCTGCTGAGGTAGAAATCACTGTGATTGTCACAATTAGGAGGATAACAGAACTTTAACCTCTTTAGAGAAGACAGGGCCCCAACCACATGTCCTCTCTGAGTGTCAGTCCGACTCCTCGGGTGATAACATATATATGAGCTCGCTATAGCCGGCAAAGCACGGACTGTATTACGCACGTCCTCTTTTTATATCCATTGTATTCATATATTCATCTGTGTTGTTTGGACCCCTGCGTTTTATGGTCTTGTTTGTGTGTGGTCATCTAACAGTGAGGAAGTTGTTTTACATCATAATTGTGCGTTCTTCGAAACCTCTGGGAAATCGGAATATTGGGAGGGTTGTGTGCACGTAATCCAGGATAACCACACCGTCTGCTACTTACGTAGCAGATGGCCGTCCTAAGTCGGCACCGGTTGCCCGTTGGTCTCGTTAGTTTATGTGTGGTCTTTTATGTTCAATGTTTCTGTGGTGTGAGTTGGTGTCCCTTTTGCGTCTGTATCTGTGTGTGTCTGTACTGTGGGGGTTCTTTTTGTATTGGGTGTTTTGGGGTTTTATTGTGGGTGTAACCTAGTGTTGTTTGAGATCCCCTCCTTTCTTTAAACTTTTCTATCAGTGCTACGTCCCCTCCATGGCTTTGCCATAGTTCATATTATGGTATAATAGTGTAAGTCTCCAACAGTAATGACAAATATGGATAATGACCATATCCCTGTATACAGCACAAAATCGATAATTCAAAAATCAGAAACCGAAGGCATACAAAATCAGGACAAAACAGGAACCAAAGCAAACAAACAAAAACCTCCACCATATGAAAAGAAGCGAACTCCCGATAGGGGAGTGAGACCAGGTGCCCAGGAAGAGTAAGCATCTCCTGCTTGCATGCAACACC
The DNA here is from genome assembly GCA_033119305.1 of Pinctada imbricata. Taxonomy (NCBI): domain Eukaryota; kingdom Metazoa; phylum Mollusca; class Bivalvia; order Pterioida; family Pteriidae; genus Pinctada; species Pinctada imbricata. The sequence goes on along the minus strand of VSWD01000011.1, from coordinate 26,321,907 downwards.
CGTCGCTTCAATTCGGCAGAACTGTCACATCCGGTTACTTCCATTTTGGAAGACATAGAGTACAATCCTTGGTTGGACGGTTCAAATGGTCTATGACAGAATATCATCCACCATTCTTGAGAGTGGAACATCATAGTGTATGACGAGTTCCCCATATCGACCGTAGAACTTCCTCAGTGACGATGTTAGTCAGTCACAAACATATCCCTGACTGAGAAGCTTATCTATAAGACGCCTAGCTCTCAGAACAAAATCCGTATATTTGGTACTTGCTCTGGCATAGCGTATCAACTGAGATATGAACACGCCATAAGCAGGCGATGAAGGGATGTTGCTACTCAGAAAAGGAAAGTTTGTAATGCTGAAATTGAAGTCGTCACGTTTGTCATAGAGTGAGGTGTTCATGTGACCATCAGTGTCGTAGGACAACATTATGTCCAAATAGGATGCTGAATTATTTGTCTCTGTTGTTTCTTTGACTTCAAGCTCCGAAGGATAGATACTGCTCAGGTAATCCGCGAATTTTGGATTATTGATGGACAACACATCGTCTATGTATCTGTAAGTGAAGTTAAAGTCAGAAGCTAAGTATCTTTTCCCTTCAGAGACCAGAGATTGAATGAATTCAGCTTCGTACGAGTAAAGGAAAATGTCGGCAAGGAGTGGGGCACAATTGGTCCCCATTGGAATTCCGACAATTTGCTGGAAGACCTTTCCTCCAAACACCACAAAAATGTTGTCGATAAGAAAGTTTAACATCTGAATAATGTCTGTTTCAGTGTACTTATTTTCAGAATCGGACTTTTCTTTTACAAAGTAGGTTTTGTCATAGTTAACAACAATAAATTTGTATTTGCGATTACCGTTCTTACTTGTAAACACATTACTTATAATTTTTGCGAGTCTTTCTTTCAATTTAGAATGTGGAATTGTAGTGTAAAGTGTCGAAAAATCAAAGGCTTTGATCGAATGGACTCTACTAAAATGAGAGGATTTCAGATGTTCTAAAAGTTCCTTCGAATTCTTTAAAATCCACATCTGGTTGATACCACTGCGAGAATACACTGTCGAACAATATTTTTGAAGCCCAGATTTGATTTCAGATAAAACTTTGGTGAGTAAGATCGATACAGATTTGGTAGAACATTTTGAGGAACCAGCGATGAAACGTTGTTTGTACGGATTCTTATGCATTTTAGGTATGCAGTACAAGTATGGTAAATCTAAATCTAAATTGGTAGTGTCGAAGCCAAAGGAAGTAAGAGCTGATTTGTGGTTATCTATTATTTCAGAGGCAGAAAGGTTTGTTGGGGTGTAAGTGGGATTTCCATGTGTCGAATTTAAACCCAACTCTTTAACTAGACTGTCGAAATAGTACTTTTTGCAAGTAAATGTGTAATTATTTGAGGCTTTGTCCGCTGGTGTGATGACATAATGTTCTTGGAGGTAGGTGAGCTCTGTGATAACATTAGGGTCTTTGAATATAGACACGAATCTGGTGTTCACAGTTGATTTTAATCGGTTAATTCTAGATAAAAGTAACCCTCTGATTGATTTTATCCATTCGGAAAGGGTGTTGAGCTGTACATCCTCTTTCTTTGCCCAACGTCTTGCATATTCCTCACAAGAGTCCATGATAATTTTGACATTTTGGTTCCATGTAAAGGACATACTTTCTCTGTATTTGGGACCCTTTTTTAACAATTCTCTCAACTTGTCGTTCTTGACTATACTAAGGTCACCAGTAATAACGTGTCCACAAGGAGAGTAGTTGAAATCCGATGAAGAACATTCGCAGGGAAGTGGATGTAGTGAGGGATTACTTAAATCAATACACTGCAGGAATCGTTTGTAATTGTAAATTTTAGATGCAACTGTTGGTGTGTAGCTATAGGAAATACAAGGAGTTTCTTTTCTTTTGAAATATGGTGGGATTTTTTCTGTGACAGTTTTGTGATTCAAAATTTGACCAAGATTCAAGTTATCAATACCTTTGTTTGCAAATTTCACTTTAATGAAAGGGCGGTTTGTTTTCTCCTCTGATTTATCTGATCTAACTGCTTGAAATAAACGAAAAGTAGAAATGTCCAATATGACTCCTTGTAGTCTGTATTCTGGGGAACGTGTATCGGTATATGTGAGGTCCTTCGTATAATCGTAGATTTCGTGCAACTTCCGTAAAGGAACAGAGTATAATTTGGTACGAATATAATGCAGGCCTAGAGGCTCATTCAAAATGGAACCAAGTCATCGAAGGAGAAACTATGTATCTCAGGCCTATTGTATTTTCGAATGCCATGACTTCGAGGTCTTCTTTGTTGTCTGTTGAATAAGCTAGTCACATTTACCGATTGACAACCGGGACTTGTTAAGTTTCCTATAGTGCTGATGTTATCGTTGCACCCATAGGGCGCTGCAGTGTTAAGATTTTTTATCCAGAACTCTTCTCTGTTGCGACGGAAAGGTGTGCTCAAATTGGGATTGTTTGTGGGGTGATATATTTTCTCCAGGATTCTGACTCTCATAGATAAAAGCGAATGATCGGCCTGGTCAAAATGTCGGTAAAGGAGTTGACTTCCTTTATTATTTATTTTTGACCGGTGTCCTGACATTCTGGTTCGGAGCTTACCTTTGGTTTCACCCACATAAATCAATCCACAAAGTGAGCACTCTATTCCGTACACAACATTAGATGTCATGCAGTTAAGGTTTTCAAAACTATGCGTGTTAAATGTTTGTTTTGTGAGATTACTTGAGAATGAAGTGTCTGTTATTAGGATGTTACAAGTTTTGCAGTTCTTCGTGCCGCACTTAGAAACTGAGCAATCGCTTGGTGAAAATTGGTGCTCTTTTAGAATATCGACCACTTCAATCTTACAGGGCTTGATTTTAATATACCCATCTGCATGTTTGTACCAAAACTCATGGTTACTACTCACTACAAATGTCTCGTCTCTAATGTCATTTAGACAAATTCTAGGGACACCTAAGTTACCTGTTGCGTATGTGTCCGTAGACGCAACAGGTTGGGGCCTTTTTATAGTGGGCGACGCCCCAGCCACTTTGTAGGTCTCTTGTGTACTATCCATTGAAGCAAAAGACTGCCCGACAAGTGCCCTCGGGGACAATTTGTCCACCAGCAGTGACACATGGACAGTGGTAAAAATGACAAATATGGATAATGACCATATCCCTGTATACAGCACAAAATCGACAATTCAAAAATCAGAAACCGAAGGCATACAAAATCAGGACAAAACAGGAACCAAAGCAAACAAACAAAAACCTCCACCATATGAAAAGAAGCGAACTCCCGATAGGGGAGTGAGACCAGGTGCCCAGGAAGAGTAAGCATCTCCTGCTTGCATGCAACACCCGTCGCTTCAATTCGGCAGAACTGTCACATCCGGTTACTTCCATTTTGGAAGACATAGAGTACAATCCTTGGTTGGACGGTTCAAATGGTCTATGACAGAATATCATCCACCATTCTTGAGAGTGGAACATCATAGTGTATGACGAGTTCCCCATATCGACCGTAGAACTTCCTCAGTGACGATGTTAGTCGGTCACAAACATATCCCTGACTGAGAAGCTTATCTGAAAGACGCCTAGCTCTCAGAACAAAATCCGTATATTTGGTACTTGCTCTGGCATAGCGTATCAACTGAGATATGAACACGCCATAAGCAGGCGATGAAGGGATGTTGCTACTCAGAAAAGGAAAGTTTGTAATGCTGAAATTGAAGTCGTCACGTTTGTCATAGAGTGAGGTGTTCATGTGACCATCAGTGTCGTAGGACAACATTATGTCCAAATAGGATGCTGAATTATTTGTCTCTGTTGTTTCTTTGACTTCAAGCTCCGAAGGATAGATACTGCTCAGGTAATCCGCGAATTTTGGATTATTGATGGACAACACATCGTCTATGTATCTGTAAGTGAAGTTAAAGTCAGAAGCTAAGTATCTTTTCCCTTCAGAGACCAGAGATTGAATGAATTCAGCTTCGTACGAGTAAAGGAAAATGTCGGCAAGGAGTGGGGCACAATTGGTCCCCATTGGAATTCCGACAATTTGCTGGAAGACCTTTCCTCCAAACACCACAAAAATGTTGTCGATAAGAAAGTTTAACATCTGAATAATGTCTGTTTCAGTGTACTTATTTTCAGAATCGGACTTTTCTTTTACAAAGTAGGTTTTGTCATAGTTAACAACAATAAATTTGTATTTGCGATTACCGTTCTTACTTGTAAACAGCATTACTTATAATTTTTGCGAGTCTTTCTTTCAATTTAGAATGTGGAATTGTAGTGTAAAGTGTCGAAAAATCAAAGGCTTTGATCGAATGGACTCTACTAAAATGAGAGGATTTCAGATGTTCTAAAAGTTCCTTCGAATTCTTTAAAATCCACATCTGGTTGATACCACTGCGAGAATACACTGTCGAACAATATTTTTGAAGCCCAGATTTGATTTCAGATAAAACTTTGGTGAGTAAGATCGATACAGATTTGGTAGAACATTTTGAGGAACCAGCGATGAAACGTTGTTTGTACGGATTCTTATGCATTTTAGGTATGCAGTACAAGTATGGTAAATCTAAATCTAAATTGGTAGTGTCGAAGCCAAAGGAAGTAAGAGCTGATTTGTGGTTATCTATTATTTCAGAGGCAGAAAGGTTGTTGGGGTGTAAGTGGGATTTCCAGGTGTCGAATTTAAACCCAACTCTTTAACTAGACTGTCGAAATAGTACTTTTTGCAAGTAAATGTGTAATTATTTGAGGCTTTGTCCGCTGGTGTGATGACATAATGTTCTTGGAGGTAGGTGAGCTCTGTGATAACATTAGGGTCTTTGAAATATAGACACGAATCTGGTGTTCACAGTTGATTTTAATCGGTTAATTCTAGATAAAAGTAACCCTCTGATTGATTTTATCCATTCGGAAAGGGTGTCGAGCTGTACATCCTCTTTCTTTGCCCAACGTCTTGCATATTCCTCACAAGAGTCCATGATAATTTTGACATTTTGGTTCCATGTAAAGGACATACTTTCTCTGTATTTGGGACCCTTTTTTAACAATTCTCTCAACTTGTCGTTCTTGACTATACTAAGGTCACCAGTAATAACGTGTCCACAAGGAGAGTAGTTGAAATCCGATGAAGAACATTCGCAGGGAAGTGGATGTAGTGAGGGATTACTTAAATCAATACACTGCAGGAATCGTTTGTAATTGTAAATTTTAGATGCAACTGTTGGTGTGTAGCTATAGGAAATACAAGGAGTTTCTTTTCTTTTGAAATATGGTGGGATTTTTCTGTGACAGTTTTGTGATTCAAAATTTGACCAAGATTCAAGTTATCAATACCTTTGTTTGCAAATTTCACTTTAATGAAAGGGCGGTTTGTTTTCTCCTCTGATTTATCTGATCTAACTGCTTGAAATAAACGAAAAGTAGAAATGTCCAATATGACTCCTTGTAGTCTGTATTCTGGGGAACGTGTATCGGTATATGTGAGGTCCTTCGTATAATCGTAGATTTCGTGCAACTTCCGTAAAGGAACAGAGTATAATTTGGTACGAATATAATGCAGGCCTAGAGGCTCATTCAAAATGGAACCAAGTCATCGAAGGAGAAACTATGTATCTCAGGCCTATTGTATTTCGAATGCCATGACTTCGAGGTCTTCTTTGTTGTCTGTTGAATAAGCTAGTCACATTTACCGATTGACAACCGGGACTTGTTAAGTTTCCTATAGTGCTGATGTTATCGTTGCACCCATAGGGCGCTGCAGTGTTAAGATTTTTATCCAGAACTCTTCTCTGTTGCGACGGAAAGGTGTGCTCAAATTGGGATTGTTTGTGGGGTGATATATTTTCTCCAGGATTCTGACTCTCATAGATAAAACCGAATGATCGGCCTGGTCAAAATGTCGGTAAAGGAGTTGACTTCCTTTATTATTTATTTTTGACCGGTGTCCTGACATTCTGGTTCGGAGCTTACCTTTGGGTTTCACCTACATAAATCAATCCACAAAGTGAGCACTCTATTCCGTACACAACATTAGATGTCATGCAGTTAAGGTTTTCAAAACTATGCGTGTTAAATGTTTGTTTTGTGAGATTACTTGAGAATGAAGTGTCTGTTATTAGGATGTTACAAGTTTTGCAGTTCTTCGTGCAGCACTTAGAAACTGAGCAATCGCTTGGTGAAAATTGGTGCTCTTTTAGAATATCGACCACTTCAATCTTACAGGCTTGTTTTAATATACCCATCTGCATGTTTTACCAAAACTCATGGTTTCTACTACAAATGTCTCGTCTCTAATGTCGTAGCTAATTCTAGGGACACCTAAGTTACCTGTTGCGTATGTGTCCGTAGACGCAACAGGTTGGGGCCTTTTTATAGTGGGCGACGCCCCAGCCACTTTGTAGGTCTCTTGTGTACTATCCATTGAAGCAAAAACTGCCGACAAGTGCCCTCGGGGACAATTTGTCCACCAGCAGTGACACATGGACAGTGGTAAAAATGACAAATATGGATAATGACCATATCCCTGTATACAGCACAAAATCGATAATTCAGAAAATCAGAAACCGAAGGCATACAAAATCAGGACAAAACAGGAACCAAAGCAAACAAACAAAAACCTCCACCACATGAAAAGAAGCGAACTCCCGATATGGGTGAGACAGGTGCCCAGGAAGAGTAAGCATCTCCTGCTTGCATGCATCAT
>VSWD01000011.1:26252333-26314671 GCA_033119305.1 Pinctada imbricata | reverse complement strand
CAGTGGTGATCGTAGTAGTTTACACACAGTTTTTCGGAAACTTCGGGCACACCTCGGAAACTTCGTTAGGAAAAACTGGTAATTCGGAAACTTCGGGCAAAATTCCGCCCTAAATTTACCGATGTTACCTAAAATTCCTAACTTTCCGAATTTCGCCGGAATAACCTAAATAATTGTATTTACCCGAAATCCAAAACGAGGCTGCGGGAATATTTATTATTATTGTTTGTTTCTTTAAATAAATATATTATTTCGAAATTGTTTTTCATTTGAAGGCATCAAATGTACAACTGATTCAATTTGATTCACAGTCTAACGAGCATCATTTGCACTATAAAGTGACGATAAAATTCATTTTCGTTTTCCATCATTGCAAACCACGGATCTGCAATTTTTTTACGATAAGACGAGGTTAATTTCCTCAAATATTAGAAAATAAGATATATTCTAGGATAATTTTAATATAAAATTAGACAAGTGATCCCTCTCCTTTGCCTTTAGACGTGGTCTGGGTCATCCCCCCCCTTCCCCAATCAAACACAGACATACATGTACATGTACATTTTTTCACGCACTACCGAGAAATTACATATTGCATAATTTTAATAATAAAACAGCTTTATCTCTATCTCTCTCTCTGTTTTAATTTTATTTTCCCCCTTTTTTATTTATATGTATAGCTCTGTATTTTGTCGGATTCGGAATGTTCTAGGTCTACTTTCGGTTTCAAAACATTACTACGATTGAATTTTTGTAGCAGTAAACTGGTGAAATGTCTGTACTGACAGCAAGGTATCCAAGAATCTGCAAGATGTGCATGGTTGAATTGTTGCATGCATGTACATGTACTGATGAATGGTACCAAGGGCGTATATAGTACGTATCAAAAACAACAACAAACGTGGTCCAAACATAATGAAGGAATCGCAAACTACTGTCATAGCCACTGCATTCAATCCAATAATCAACGATTGACGTACAGATTGCACTGGTCCGGTATTCTGGAAATTCAACGGTAGGTTAGTACACGTAGTACATGTAAAATGATCTGATGATGTATAATATCTATTTCGTTTTGTGATTTGGGCTCGGACCGTTTTATTATGCTGCTGTTGACTGATAATCCTTACTCTGGTAGGGACTATCAGTCAACGGTAGTGAATATAACAGTTATTATGCTACCGTTGACCGATCGTCCAAACTCGAGTAAGTCGACGGCAGTATAATAATTGACTGATAGATCGATCCTTACTCGGATCGGGTTGGGACTATCAGTAAATAGCAGCATATTAGAATGGTTTGTGCCTGAATAACAAAATTAAGAGATTATGATTTAAATCACTGTCCACCAGTCTTTACAAAAAAATTCAACCACTGGCCCGAAGACAAGATATGAAAATGCCCCCATCTAAAAAGTATTTGGCTTGATTGCAAAGCAATTCCAGTCTATAGATTGACGATGTCCGCCTGTCTGTCAATCCGACTGTCTGTCATCCGTTGTCAACATTTTTGTTAAAGTTTCTGGTTAAAGCAAAATCTAAGAAACTTTACCTTGACCTTGGACTTTGACGTAGTTAAAGATTTTGGATGAAGTTTCTGGTTAAAGCAAAATCTAAGGAACTTTATGCAGCAGAAACTTTATGTTATACCGGTACATGTAGGTTATAGGGCTGAGCGGTTTTATCGTGGTACCGGTATATTGCGATATGAGGCTTCGCAATACGTACCACGGTATATGTTTTCAAAAACCGGTTTTTGATGGTATTTTTAGCGAACGCGAATTACTACTCAAAATACATCAATAGCTAGGGTCATTTAAATTGTACAAGGAGCTGTTAAGATAAGGCGTAAAATCAGCCCTGAAAAGTGGAATTTTGAAAATTGAAATTTCAAAAACCTTTTTTGGTAAAATGTATACCTATATGGCGTCCCATCAGAATATGAAGTTATTTTTCATCTGTTTTGCATAATATTGCTAATTTTTAGGTCAAAACTTATCTTTTTCTCATAGAAATCAATAGAAAACGGAAAAGTTTTATTGAACATTGTTCCCCCCGGATATACAGAAAGCCACTTTTACTGGAGATGTGTATCCACGATACAATTTTTTTGGCAAAGTGGGATTCTGTATCTCCGGGGGGAACACTACCCCAGAGACGAAAAACTAAAAATGGAAAGGGGGGTGCATTTTATAAGAATCGATCTTTTTGACCATTAAATATAGCACATTTGACTATTTTTCCTCTTTAATCCATCAAACATTGTGTACTCAATATGATTGAATGAAAGATACAAGAATTAGAAACGAAATAAGCAAGAGTGATGTTCATTTCTCCGTCAATGTGTATTTCGCGCTAAAAGGCTTACATTGTAGCCATTGAATGAAGAATAAGACCGTATTTTAAGTTCCGGATTTCATTATTTACCGATTTAAGGAGGTAGAACGTTCGAAATCTATTTCTGATACACAATGTAGACATATTTGATGTCTTTTAGCTTATATTTATCCATTTTAGATAAAATATTCAAAAATGTATACGTTTTTTGTCGATATTGTCGGATTTTCTATCCGAGAACCCCTACCTCTTTCGACCTTAATTTTACAACCTTAAGAGTTCCTTAACATAATGTAAAACATGTAAAAGGTCTGCAAATACATTATATTTCAATAATGATTCATGTTTTTCTGTGTACGATTCGCCATGCGGAAGAAATACGTCACGAGATTCAGGGCTAAATACGGCCCTTATCTTAACAGCTCCTTTTCTGACTAGCCATTTTTAAACAAGACGAAGTGTCCGTACTATGCTACACAGCCTGACGCTTGTTTGACCTTACATCAACACACTGCACAGGTTAAAGACAAAAGTAAATAATCATTTATTTTGGTATACCAATTTGCAAGAAAGACTTGAACATATTAGCTCGATTCTTAGCAAGTAATTAGTTCATGATTGGCAGATTGTTAAAAGTACAACGTCGTTGAGTTTGAAATTCACGGATGTGAGCCTTTCCTCTCATTTATTTAATAAGGGTAGTAAGTTTATGAGTGACTTTTTGCACTGTCTGTATGTCCACGAGTGTCTGCCATTGTCCTAGCAGGCAGAATTATCACATTCTTGCAACACACAGCAAGTTTGCTTTAACGCGCATTACATGTACGATAATAAATGCACTTGCTGTGTTTTGCATACCCGTAACAAGACACAAATTATGACACTTATTCTCTATATTGAAACATTTTCAGATTTTTTAAGTAAAATTTAGAAAGCAAAATTGAAGTAGGAAAATGAAAAAGGTAAGGAATATCAATGACAATGTTATAAAATATTGCAATATATCGCAATATTTTTCTAAATATCGCAATATATCGCAATACAAATTTGACATTCAGCCCTAGTAGGTTGCGTTTTACAAGACCTTTCAATTTATCTCGTAACATTTGACCTAGTGACCTTGACCTAGGGCTTTGACCTAGTTAATGATTTTGCTTAAGTTTCCTATTGAACCAAAATCTCAGGAGCTATAAACATAGTAGAAACATAATATTATACATGTACTTATTGGTTGCCTCTGACAAATCCTTTCAATTTATGCAGTAACATTTGATCTGACCTTGACCCAGTTAGTGACAAAAGCTTACTTTGCAATCCAGCCATACTGTCTTTAGCAGTGTTTTATTTGATTATAAAATATAATTGCATTATTGCATTCCTCTACCATATTACCATATAATTTATGACTAAGTTAGAACTATACAATGATATCTATTTGGTAATGATAGGAATTTACCTTTATGATTTATTGTTAGATGATGTGATTTAGATGTTTGTTATCATCACATATTTTTTTCTATTTCATTTAAAAGTTGTACTCGTTTTATTTCAGGATAATGAGAGTCAACACATACAACATGGTCAAACAGAAGTGAGTGATCATGGATTGGTACGGCATAGCTTCCTTCCTTCATAATTTGTGTATCTTGGACACCAGAATCAAGACAAGATGAAGAAAAATTAACAGTTTTATATGGCATGTAATACATGTATGTGGAATGGCAAAAACATGTGGTTTCTGATTTACTCAGATTGAGAAATTTAATGTCGCCATATAAAAATCACTTTGTTAGGCTGTTTGTTAATCTGTCTCTGATTGTCAGTCTGTCACATATTTATCTGTAACTTACTTGATATACAATTAACTTTCTTTTTAAACATGCAGAGATAGTAAAGCATGATGAGACTCAGCAGGTCAAGGTAACTTTCAAGGTCAAAGATCATTACGAAGCATTTTTAGTTTAAAATTTTAAAATTTCATTTATTTTTCATCAAAACATTGTATAATTTAAGAAATCGGCATGTGATATATTAGGGCAGGGACAATACTGCACCCAGCCGATCTGATATGTATCATGATACCTGATATCTGATATAATATGTATCGCAATACTAAGTAAATTGATAAAACCTTCTCAAAATCCTATTTGATACTATTTATATTCATCATATATAAGTAGCTTTTTTTCATTCAACAGGTTATATGTATTCAATACTAGCTTTCTGACCAGAATTTTCCCAATTCCTATAACTTGTACTTCATAAACCAGGAAACCAAATGTTTACCACACCAATCTTATGCTGTACTTGGCATTTCTAACTTAGTCCACTTCCCCGTAGCCATATTTCACTTTCTCCGAATGTTACATGTACTTTCATTTTCTGTGAAAGTTATATTTGTTTTTTGGCGTGGGGGACAAAAATCCAGAAAATTCAATAAAATATTTTTTTTTGTAAATTTTAACTTTGGTGTGTTTGTATGTATCGATACTTGGATCGCAAAAAAAAAATATTGTGATGCATTGATGAATCAGAGTATTGTACCAGCCCTATGATATATGTCACAGGTTTTTAGATCATGTGTCACATAGTTGTGAACTTAAGTGAAAAGGGAGGGGGATATTCATTGAAGATACATGATCATATATATAGCTACAGTATCTGTAGCTAATTGATATGCATCAGAATGAAGTAGGTTTAGAGGCCTTAGTCTAGCTCAAGGTCATTTTCAAGGTCAAGGCAATGTTTTATGGTCAAACATGTGACAGGTGACATACCTGTTCTTGAACAGTGTTATTCTTGTACTCAAATGTAGACAGTAATTTACCATCTACTGCCATTCACACTTGCTGTCTTTTGACAGTTACAGTTGTAAATTTCTTATTGTCAGATTGATAGTATTCTACATGTACTTCATCAGTTGCAAGAAAGGAAATAAATTGTAAAGCAACTGGGTTTTGGTATCTAATGTTAATTTTTTTAGCTATACCTTCTTGACCTAGAAGGTGTTGAATATTGACCCACATTATACTTGAGCTGAATAAGCTATATTAATTACAATTACAATGAAATTGAAAGGGTTAAAAATCTTTGTAAAAATGTATACACACAAACATGTCATCACAAAATGCAAAAAAATTACCAAGCACTTACAGAAGTTGGATCAGCCAAAGGTCTATAGATCATGTTTACACATGTAAATTTATATTGATGATGTGATTAGAATCATTAGATCACTTATTTGAATATCAGTTTATACATGATCATGCTCATCAGTTCATTATGTTACACTTCCTTTTGATTTCTACTTTACTCACTGCAAAGCAAATACAACATGCATATATGCGGAAAACTTTATTCAATGTCTGTTCTTCAGTATCTATGTCAAGGTTAACTTCAAAATCAAAGTCACATATTGAGGGTCAATCTGCAACGAGCAACTTGCCCTTTCCTTGAACAAATCAGTTTCCGGTCCTCCTGGTTATCAGTTTTATTGTTTTGTTTGCAGAATTGTTACGTATACGTAGCACTTGAGGTTTTTTTAATGACCTGAATTTAGATCAGAGGTCAAGGTAACAATAGATTCTCTTGGCAAAACTTTGTGACAAAAATTTTTCCCCACTACATGGTCTTCAAAAACATTAAACATAATTATCTCTTAGGACCCAATGGTGTATTATGCTTTTAAATAAAGGTAAGAGGTCAAGGTCATAATATACTTTTTATGAAACTGTGTAGAAGATTCAGTATGAATACTTTGAATGAATAGTTGGGTATTATTTATTCCTTTATGACAGAATTTGCATAGGAGTATTTACCTCAAGATTGCAGACAATCACAGGTTTTCGGACAGAGTCCGGCAACATATTTGTATCTCGGGACTTGTAAAAAAATTATAAATAGTGTGTGACGGTACGGTTATCGTGCCCGGTTAGCTCAGTTGCTAAGAGCGTCTGCCTCCATAGCAGAAAGTCTCGGGTTTGATTCCCGGACCGGCCACATTTTTCATTCTGCCTATCACAATTAGTGCAAAGAGCTGTCATAAGATTGATAACACCTTGGAAAGAATTTGTTAGATATAGAGTTGTACATGTAATGGTAGTTAGACAAGAATTTTATCAGATTGGTCTAACAAATTATAAAATATTGAGAAGGACAAAGGAAACCCAAATGATTTTTATGAGGGGAGGGGCAGAAAACTGCACCCCTCCCTAAGAAATATGTCCAGAAAGTTTGCAACTCCCCAAAAAGATCTAGCCCGAAGGGTCATGCATCCGCTAAAGAACAGGAAAAAAAAATCGGGCCCTGATCGAGGGTCTCCATAAAAAAACAACAACAAAACCCTCCACGCCTCTCCATTATACAAAATGCTGTTATTTTTAAATGCCACGGCAGGGACGTATTATACACGTCCCCGGCTAAGGACAGCTGAAATTCTAGAAAATCAAAAAAAAAAAAAAAAGAAAAAAAAAAGAAAAAAAAAAACCACACACACACACATACCCACCCTCACACGATGAGGAATTATTTAAAAAAAACACACACACATACTAGACATACTAGAACTTGCCTGAAATTGCAATTAAGTTCGATCATTAGCTCTGTTTATAGTCGGTGCACAGTGTAAAATCGGCTTTTTATGTACGAATATAATATATTACTTATTGCCTTTTGAAATTACATTAGTTTTCTCAGTTTGAAATTAAAAAATCTCTAAGAATTTTTGAAAATGCCGATGTGTTTCCACTGCGGAAAGTACAACTTCGTCGATCAGAGGAAATTCGAATTGTTTATATTCAACGATCTTTTCTTAGATAAGATCTTTTCTTTAGTTCAACGATCTTTTCTTATAATACTTTTCTAATATCGGATCTTTTCTTTCTTTCTTTTTTTTTTATCTATTGTACACAGGGGGCCGAAGCAAGGGGGTTTTTATATTTCAATGACTGACGTGTCCCTCTATCCATTCGATCAGCTACGTAACGTACAGCGATTTTCCGCAGATTCCATATATCTTTCATATAGAATCTGTGGGAAATCGTTGTACATAGCTGATTAAATGTAGCGAGGGAAGGGGGGGTTGGGATTATGATTGCAGAATGATTTCATGGAAAAAAAATCTGGCTACGGCCCCTGTGACTTATTCAATACCAAATTTGACCTGTACATACATCATATGATGTATGTGCGAATCTAGACAATCAGGGGAGGGGAAGCGTTATAACAGCGTGAGCGTATTTATTTCAGAAAAAAAAAACATCTCTAGTATTGCAAATTGCCAATAAAATAGTATATGACTATGTTTGGAAATTTTCAAGGGATACACCCCCCCCCCTTCTCAATTACACCCCAGCATACACATGAATTCCCGAACACATGTTGCATTCCTTTTGTTTACATAATGGAAAATTCGTTTTGTTGAAATCAATCTTAAAACTACCATTACCCCGAAAAACCCGAAATATTACGCTTTTTCCTAAAAAACCTAACTAAAATACCTAACTTTCACGGTTTATCCTAAATTTCCTACCGAATTTTAATAATTCGGAAACTTCGGTCAAAGCGGTAATTTTCGTAAAGTTAGGATTCGGAAACTTAGGTAGGATTTTTCCGAAATTCGGAAACTTAGGTTAAGCCTCGGAAACTTCGGTAAAAGTGTGTAATCTCCCGCGATCACCACTGTAGCAGAATGAGTGGGATATGATGCTACAGGACCCACGAGATATAGTATTTGCTTCAAAATTTCTTGATTTTATTTTGTCAATCACATCCCCAGAATTTTTAATAGATCAAAAGAAGTTTACACCATTCCTGTTCATGACAGTTTCACAGTATTTTGCCACTTGTTCCTGTATAGCCGTGAAAGCTGACGTCAGATTTCTAGACATAATTGTAGTTGAGCAGTTGCTAGAATTAGCAATGTATCGAAACTTGTAAGGAGACTTGTGAAGTTTTGGTATACAGTATATTGTAGGGAGATCCAATTTAAAAATAGGGATGTTAAAAGAAGAAATTTCACTGTTATGTTTGTTCAAAATATTCGGAATACTATCATTGCTTTCGATATAAGTATTAGTAGAGGAAAGTTCCGAAACTAAAATTGATATGTGGTAGCGGTTTCAAATAATTATGGTGTTGTTGGCTGCTTTGTCAGCAGGCGCGAAGACATATTTTTCATGTAAATTACGTAGCTTGAATTTAAAATATCTTTCAGATTTTGAACTTGGATTTTCAAAAAGATGAGGATTTTTGTGGTAGTTATCTATACGAATATCGGTAATATCCAAAATGAGGTTTTTCCAGTCAAACAGAGCATGCGATTCGACTCCTTTCGAATTACACCATCGTTTGGTATTGTAATCTTAAGCTTCCTTAAGCACCTCGCGACATTTAATAAAATCTGTCTTGGATGGGATTCTATACTTAGGTCCTTTTTTGAGAAGACAACGGTGCTGCCTGTCTTTGATAATTGAAAAGTCACCTGTAATAATATGACCAGCTGGTTTATATAGATATTCAGACGTTGCGCATTCTCAAGAAGCAGGACATGATTCAAGTATTTTAGGATCTGATGTAACTTTGTTGTAGTTAATAACGAAATTTCGAATAGGTCTTTTATATTTGTAACAAATAAGAGGAGGTTCTAAATTTTCAAAATATTGAGGAATAATAAATATTTAAGACACGCTTTAAGAGGAGGTTCTAAATTTTCAAAATATTGAGGAATAATTATATTAAAGCACGCTTTTTACTTCAAATGAGTTAAAGAAGATCCTTACGATAATCTCAACAGCACTCACAATAGAGCACAAAATTGAGCATCGACGGACATATAAAACACATAATAGACATTGTTCATCGTGACGAACTTTGCATTTCGAACTTCGTACTTCGCACTTCGAACATTGAAGAATAAGTGGCGTATCTGCCGTTCGTGTATAAACTCATAAGCAGAGTCATCTACATTTTGATTAGTTAACTCAATGGAATTGTATATTGGACTTCCTGTACAAATGGCGTGCTTTTTTCGGCAACCCACTTATGAAATTAAAGTTCGAAGTGCGAAGTTCGTCATGGTGAAAAAAGTCTATTAATGATACGTTTTACGTACATGAAAATGCTCATAAGATATATCGCGAGATGTGAACAGGGACAGGAAAATACAACCCTAGGATTTGCAAGACACATCTGGTGATAGGTTATTTTTGTTACCACTGTCTGATGAGATCTGATGTACTATTTTTCATATTTTGGTCGGCTTTCGCAGCAATCATATATGGAGTTACCATTGCGGTTACATTTAAAAAGAAGGGAGGAGATGTCCAACAAGACCCCGTTGCATCAACAGTAATACACCAAAACACCCGATGCAAAAACACAAAAGACGAGCACAGCACGATACGGAAAAGAGACACACGACATGTAAACATCAAACACAAAAGACTACACATAAACCGACGAGACCAATGGGTAACCGGTGCCGACTTTGGACTGCCATCTGTCACGCAAGTAGCAAATGGTGTGGTTATCCTGGATTACGTGCGCACAACCCTCTCACTTCTCCAATTAACCAGAGGTCTCAAAGAACGTACAATTGTGGTGTAAAACAACCTCCTCACTGTAAGATGACATCACACAAACAAGACCGCGAAACGCAGAGGCCCCAGAGACACAGATGAATATGTAAATGGATATAAAAAGAGGGCATGCGTAATACAGTCCGTGCTCTGCCGGCTGTAGCGAGCTCATGTATGTAATCAACCGAAGAGTCCGACTGACATCCAGAGAGGACAGGTGGTCGGGGCCCTGTCTTCTCTAAAGAGGTTTGGACAGGGCCCGTCATGGAGTCCCGTCGTCACAATAAGTCAGAGTGCAAGTCTCAAGGATGCGCTTGTACAAGACTGTAGATTGGTCAAGTACCAAGCCTAGTGTCCGTCTGGTGACATTAGGATCATATCCACGGTATAAAAGGCGTTTGATGATTCTGACGCATTTTCGATGGTTATGCTGCCTACCTTTGGTCCTTTTTATTTTGTTTATCATATCACCATAAAAGACAGGTTGTGTAATACCCAAAGTAATGTACTCTGTTGCATGTATAGATCCGAATTTTAAAAGAAGTTAACTGTAACTTTTGTGAAATTTCCAGAAAGTCTTAACTAGTTTATGAAAGCGGAAACCTTGACCTTAAAGTTATTTGGTAATTTGTAAATTTCTACTGTGAAAATCCAAAATATCAGTACATGCTCTAGCGTACCGGATGAGCTGTGATATGTAAATGCCGTATGACGGTAATCTTGGAACATCACCGTCAAGCCAGGGGAAATTTACTATGTTGAATCCAAAATCATCCCTTTTGTCATATACACATTTAAAAGGCACGTGAAAATGTTACCTTAACCTTAAGGGGAAAGTCAATAACTATCAGCCATGTGTTTGTCATGTAGGATGATAAATTTCCGTTCGAGGGGTCTGGGATTTTATCACTATACATTTGGTTGGCCGTTTTTCTCCCTATTTAGGGACAAATTTGGAAAAATGGCTGTAACTAACTATAAGACAATTTTAATTCAAATTGATAAAATTATCGTAATTTTATCGTACAAACTTAATGCATGTATGGAGAAACACACTCTTTTATCTCCTTGTAAGGTAATTTAGGGGTTTTGGGGGAGGGAAAATTCTAAGGAAATAGGCGCATCGATATGCTACGAGCTGTTTACTTTGTCGTTACTCGAATAAACATAGGGAATCTTTTGGTTAAAATACACTGCATTTGACCTCTCTTTTTGCTTAGTCATGTCATCATTTTTTATCTCTTCAACTGTTGAAGAATTCTTAGGGGGTTTTTTTGGACTGAAATCGCAATACCATACCGGTAGACTATATTAGAATATATTATTCTGTTATTATTTGTAGATGCTTTGCTTTGTGGTTATTTACGATTAAGCCCCCTTCACACTGTCACGGATCGGGCCACGGATAGCTACGGATCGAGAAAATTTTTACATCCGTAGCAATCCGTAGCTCGATCCGACACTAGTCGTGAGAAGTCGTAGCTATCCTTGGCAATCCTTAGCTATCCGGGAAGAGACAGAAAATTTTTGAACATGTTTAAAATTTTCCACGACTCCGCTACGGATAGATTTGTCGTAGGGGAGTCTTAGCAACCCGTAGTGGAGTCGTACCTATCCGTAGGGGAGTCGCAGTAACCAGTGGCTCATCCGTAGCCATCCGGGACCATTTTCTGTGATAAAATAGAAATATGACTCTGCTACGGATTGCTACGACTCTGCTATGGATTGCTACGACTCTGCTACGGATTGCTACGACTCTCCTACTGATTGCTACGACTCACCTACGGATTGCCAATATTAACTTCAATTTTATTATGTTTCTGTGCGTTTTTCGGTCAATATATGAGTTAATACTTCATCTATTCAATTTCAGGTAATGATATAAAGTCATGTATGAAACCTCAGTACAAGTGGGGCCATCTCAATTGTAAAACATTCGGTGTTTTAGTAAATAATTATGGTTTAAAAATACATAGGAAATTCAAGCCAGTCTTACCAATCCGTACTGAAGTCGTAGCTATCCTTGTGCGAATCGTGGTGGCTATCCGTACTCAAGTCGTGGTCATCCTTAGCAATCCGTACCTATACGTATCTATCCGTACACGTGTCGTAGCAATCCGAAGCAATGTCGGGATAATATCAGTAGCAATCCTTAGCTATCTGTGCTCGATTCGTATCAACCCGTAGCAATCCGTACTGGAGCCGTAGGTTTATCGAACATTTTACGTCCCGACTCGCCACGGATAGACATTTTTTTTTTGGTGTGGTAGCGGAGTACTGTGAAAGTGTAAAGGGAGCTTTATTCCAATGTGTCTGATGTATTATTATTATTGCTTTTCTATACAAGTGTCCTTATGAAGCCATTGTGACTTCCTCAAAGAATAACCCTTATCGATGAAGTCAAAACGCATGAGAGAAGGAAGGGGAATACATGATGCTCGCGATATTACCTTGTCGTAGAGAAGATGGACAGAAGGTTTATAATGTATTGAACAATTAGAATATAAAGGAAAAAATATCTTACAAGACGTAATTACGCACGGCTCCCAATGTTATTGTCATTTAATTTTTTCTTAACTTAGCTATTTAAAAATTCAAGCCATGGATAATTCGTTACTGCACTGAAGAATCACGAATTTCACTTTTTATAGTTCGTTTCAAAGTTTATCGTTGCGGTTCGTTTACCCCGCCTCGATTGAATACTGAAAGATTCTATACATTATCCATTTTGCATACATTTGTACCCATAAGAATTTAATTTTATATTTATCAATCAACATTTCTCGATAACAGCAGGAAAACACTGATACTTTCTAATGTATTAGCGCCCATCCGATTCAATAGCGCGGGGAGGGGGGGGGGAAATTGCACACGGCGGCACCTACATCTAAAATCTCCAACAGGTTTACTCTTTCTATCCTGATTTTTCCCTACCAATCCATTGGCACGCCCACCCCCTCTCCCCTAAAGTCGTCAAAATAAGGAATTACTTGGGCTCAAACAAGTATGTGAAGACATAATTTCTGGTAGTTTGAAGTCGAATTTCAGAAGTTTTCGCTGTATCTTTATTTAGATGATGGTTTGCAATAAAATTCCGAAGGTATAAGCATGATATAATCATATATCCATTCCATGCTCAATAGCCAATGAAGCAATGTTTCCCCTTCCATGACTCAACCTTTATTTCTATTTTCTTTTACCGGTCTGTTTCTGACTATAAGTGATTGATAATTGAAAGATTTCGCTGGCTCGCTATATACATTATATATCATGTGAGATAATTTTCCGCCGGGGAGTGGGGTTCCCCCAAGAACCTGCTACAGGGCTTTGGGGGTATTCCACGCCCCCTCTAAACTCAAATCCTGTATCCTGTATTCACTGAATGAAAGGAAAAACACCTTTCTACAGCGCATTAAGCGTGCTTATAGACTATCTCAGACATTTCACAACTGCCAATGATTCAGTTTGGTCAGGATTCTCTGATACTTCATGTTTCAAATTCTTCAATATATACATCACTTTCCAAGTTCTGATTCTTTGATTCCAAGAAAAGAAGGTCAAACGTGTAGTTCAAGGTCACGTATTCAATTTAAGTGACAAATATGGATAATAACCATATCCCTGTTTACAGCACAAAATCGATAACCCAGAAAATCAGAAACCGAAGGCATACAAAATCAGGATAAAACAGAAACCAAAGCAAACAAACAAAAACATCCACCATATGAAAAGAAGCGAACTCCCGATATGAGAGTGAGACCAGGTACCCAGGAAGAGTAAGTATCTCCTGCTTGCATGCAACACCCGTCGCTTCAATTCGATAGAACTGTCACATCCGGTTACTTCCATTATGGAAGATATAGAGTACAATCTTTGATTGGATGGTTCAAACGGTCTATGACAGAATATCATCCACCATTCTTGAAAGTGGGACATCATAGTGTATGACGAGTTCCCCATATCGGCCGTAGAACTTCCTCAGTGACGATGTTAGTCGGTCACAAACATATTCCTGACTGAGAAGCTTATCTGAAAGACGCCTAGCTCTCAGAACAAAATCCGTATATTTGGTACTTGCTCTGGCATAGCGTATCAACTGAGATATGAACACGCCATAAGCGATGAAGGGATGTTGCTACTCAGAAAAGGAAAGTTTGTAATGCTGAAATTGAAGTCGTCACGTTTGTCATAGAGTGAGGTGTTCATGTGACCATCAGTGTCGTAGGACAACATTATGTCCAAATAGGATGCTGAATTATTTGTCTCTGTAGTTTCTTTGACTTCAAGCTCCGAAGGATAGATACTGCTCAGGTAATCCGCGAATTTTGGATTATTGATGGACAACACATCGTCTATGTATCTGTAAGTGAAGTTGAAGTCAGAAGCTAAGTATCTTTTCCCTTCAGAGACCAAAGATCTATCTTAAGTAATTTCTTGACACAATATACATATATACCATATCATACAACTATCATTTGCCCGACCAGTGTTGTAGCAAATCCTAAATATAAGGGAAGTAGGTCAAATGCATACATGTAGGTCAAGGCTACTAGATATTCTTACACAAATGTATACTGTGTAGAAGAGTAATGAACTTAAAATATCAATGTTTTTATTCATAATTACCTGTATGGGGTAAGACACTCTAAACAGTATTGGTGGAAGGATGATCGACCAAGTTTGCTATGCGTCATGATAGGGGACTCAAGGGAAAATGCACATATGACATAATGTTCTCACTAGATTTCTTCATCAAAGTGTTCTAAGAATATTTGTGTCCTAGTCTCAAGAATAATAAAAGTATCAGTTATAAGATTTATTAAGTTTAATTGTAAATTTCATTCAAAACTCAATTAAAGTCATTAAAGAAGAATCACTATAACTGCAATATATGATATATGTCAAATAATGTAATAGTATCATAAATTTACAACATAATGTTTTGTACTTGCAAAAGGATTTTTTCTTTCTCTTTAATTTATTATATGCTTATTTCTTTTTGAAATTAATTAAGGATTCCGACTTCCGTCGGAATCCTTTCTGTTATTGTATTGTCTTTTCTTTATTCTTATTATTCTTATTAAGGATTCCGACTATTCCGTCGGAATCCTTTCTGTTATTGTATTGTCTTTTCTTTATTCTTATTATTATTCTTATTATTAAGGATTCCGACTTTTCCGTCGGAATCCTTTCTGTTATTGTATTGTCTTTTCTTTATTCTTATTATTATTCTTATTATTATTATTCTTACCCCCAGATCGTTCCAGTGACTGTACAAAAAAGTGCCACTTCTTATGATAAAACAAGAAGTATCATGTGAAAGAGCATATAAAGATCTAGAGGTAAAAAAAATTTGTCGTCGAAAAGTTCACGTATGCCCCCGCTAGAGGTCACCAAAGGTCAAATCTTTAAACACTTATAACTCCTAAACTAACCGTACGATTTGAACGAAATTTGTTTTAAAATGTTCTTTGGGAAATTTGCAAACTTTTATACGCTTACATGCTCGATAAAATATTTACGGTTTTCGCGCTATTCCGAGTTGAAAATGGAACTTTAAATTGGCACAGTGCCAATTTCTACAGTTTTTGAGATTTTGAGTTGAAACTTGGATGGTAGGCTACTTATAGGTAGTCATTGATGATGACCTAGTTTCAAGGTCACATTATGATTCTCAAGGTCACAACAAACTTTTGCCTATGGAACAAAGACTATTTGACCTTGACAGTTCAAACTTCATAAATACAATCATTGATCCAAGCCCTTTCACCTTGACCTTGGCCCAAGGTCAAATTTTGATTCTCAAGGTCACAACAAACTTTTGCCTATAGAACAAAGACCATTTGACCTTGAGAGTTCAAACTTGGCGCAAATATTCCTTGCATCAAGTCCTTTCACCTTGACCTTGACCCAAGGTCATTTGTTCGATTTCAAGGTCACAACAGACTTTTGTTGATAAAATATTGAGCTCTGATTAGATTAAAAGGACTCTTGATGAGAATAAATTCAAATGCTTATCTTTTATCAATGACCTTGGTTAAAGGTCAAATTAACTTTTTCAAGGTCATAACAAACATTTACTCTTGTAGAATTCACAGGATTTTGCCCTGAACTATTTATGCCTCACACAAGTAGTACTTCTTAATTAAACTTTACATAGTAAGATAGATAACTCTTTTATTCTTGTTCTCTGTTTCTTAGTAGCATTACATATCAGTAGTTTCATGTTGTTGTCATTTTCTATTAATAGGAATTATCTCATTGCAAAATCATTGTGCAATTCTTTTTTGAGAAAGTCATTGTAAAGGAATAGATATTGATTGTGCATGGAGTTTAAAGCTTTCGTAAACATGAAAGGTATTTATTATTTTTTTCTTCTATTTTGTTGATAAATAGATAAGAGTCCCAAATTAGACATAAGCTCTTTTGACTCATTTGCTGAAGTGAATAAGGTACTAAAGCAACTATTCTTTTTTCCATCTTCTTTATTCGGATTTTAACAATTCAGTTCCGAGGAAGGGCTTATAAAGGAGGAATCCGTCTGTTGCTTGCAACAGTAGCCATCTAGTTATTATTATTATTCTTACCCCCAGATCGATCCAGAGACTGTACAAAAAAGTGCCACTTCTTATGACAAAACGAAAAGTATCATAAGAAAGAGCATATCAAGATCTTGAGGTAAAAAAAATTTGTTGTCAAAATGTTCACATATGCCCCCGCTAGAGGTCATCAAAGTTCAAATCTTTAAAACCTTATAACTCCTAAACTAACCGTACGATTTGAACGAAATTTGTTTTAAAATGTTCTTTGGGAAATTTGCAAACTTTTATACGCTTACATGCTCGATAAAATATTTACGAATTTCGTGCTATTTTGAGTTGAAAATGGAACTTTAAATTGGCACAGTGCCAATTTCTACAGTTTTTGAGATTTTGAGTTGAAACTTGGATGGTGGGCTACTTATAGGTAGTCATTGATGATGACCAAGTTTCAAGGTCACATTATGATTCTCAAGGTCACAACAAACTTTTGCCTATAGAACAAAGACTATTTGACCTAGACAGTTCAAACTTCATAAATACAATCATTGAGCCAAGCTCTTTCACCTTGACCTTGGCCCAAGGTCAAATTTTGATTCTCAAGGTCACAACAAACTTTTGCCTATAGAACAAGGACCATTTGACCTTGAGAGTTCAAACTTGGCGCAAATATTCCTTGCATCAATTCCTTTCACCTTGACCTTGACCCAAGGTCATTTGTTCGATTTCAAGGTCACAACAGACTTTTGTCGATAAAATATTGAGCTTTGATTAGATTCAGAGGACTCTTGATGAGAATAAATTCAAATGCTTATCTTTTATCCATGACCTTGGTTAAAGGTCAAATTAACTTTTTCAAGGTCATAACAAACATTTACTCTTGTAGAATTCACAGGATTTTGTCCTTAACTATTTTTTCTTCACACAAGTAGTACTTCTTATTTGAACTTTACATAGTAAGATAGATAACTCTTTTATTCTTGTGCTCTGTTTCTTTCTTTTTTATTCTTAGTAGCATTACATATCAGTAGTTTCATGTTGTTGTCATTTTCTATTAATAGAAATTATTTCATTGCAAAATCATTGTGCAATTCTGTTTTGAGAAAGTCATTGTAAAGGATTAGATATTGATTGTGCATGGAGTTTAAAGCTTTCGTAAACATGAAAGGTATTTATTATTTTTTCTTCTATTTTGTCGATAAATAAATAAGAGTCCCAAATTAGACATAAGCTCTTTTGACTCATTTGCTGAAGTTAATATGGTACTAAAGCAACTATTCTTTTTTCCATCTTCTTTATTCGGATTTTAGCACTTCAGTTCCGAGGAAGGTTTAATAAAGGAGGAATCCGTCTGTTGCTTGCAACAGTAGCCATCTAGTTATTAAGGATTCCGACTTCCGTCGGAATCCTTTCTGTTATTGTATTGTCTTTTCTTTATTCTTATTATTCTTCTTCTTATTATTATTATTATTCTTACCCCCAAGCCAATCCAGAGACTTTACAACAAAGTACCGCATCATATGATAAAATGGAAAGTATCATGTGAAAGAGCAAATAAAGATCTTCATATATATTTTTTTTTCTTGTCGAAAAGTTTACATATGCCCCCGCTAGAGGTCATCAAAGGTCAAATCTTTAAAACCTTATAACTCCTAAACTAACCGTGCGATTTGAATGAAATTTGTTTTATATTGTTCTTTGGGAAATTTGCAAACTTTTATACGCTTACATGCTCGATAAAATATTTACGGTTTTCGCGCTATTTTGAGTTGAAATTGGAACTTTAAATTGGCACAGTGCCAATTTCTACAGTTTTTGAGATTTTGAGTTGAAACTTGGATGGTAGGTTACTTATAGGTAGTCATTGATGATGAACTAGTTTCAAGGTCAAATTTTGATTCTCAAGGTCACAACAAACTTTTGCCTATAGAACAAAGACTATTTGACCTTGACAGTTCAAACTTCATAAATACAATCATTGATCCAAGCCCCATCACCTTGACCTTGACCCAAGGTCAAATTCTCATTCTTAAGGTCACAACAAAAATTTTCCCATAGAACAAAGACCATTTGACCTTGAAGAGTTCAAACTTTGCGCAAATGTTCCTTACATCAAGTCCTTTCACCTTGACATTGACCCAAGGTCATTTGTTCGATTTCAAGGTCACAACAGACTTTTATTGATAAAAAAATGAGCTTTGAATAGATGAAAAGAATCTTGATGAGAATAAACTGAAATGCTTATCTTTCATCCATGACCTTGGTTCAAGGTCAAATAAACTTTTTCAAGGTCATAACAAACATTTACTCTTGTAGGATTGATAGGATTTTGTTCTTAAATATTTATTCTTCACACAAGTAGTACTTCTTATTTGAACTTTACATAGTAAGATAGATAACTCTTTTATTATTGTTCTCTGTTTCCTTTTTTTATCTTAGTAGCATTACTTGTCTGTACTTTCATGCTGTTGTCATTCTCTATTTATAGAAATTTTCTCATTGCTAATTCATTGTGCAATTCTTTTTGTGATAGTAATTTAAAAGGATTCAAAATGGATAGAATAGATCAAGGAGTGTAAAGCCTTCCTAAACTTGAAAGGTATTTATCGTCTTTTTCTTCTTTTTTGTCGATAAATAGATAAGAGTCCCAAGTTAGACATAATCTCTTTTGACTCATTTGCTGAAGTGAATAAGGTACTAAAGCAACTATTCTTTTTTTCATCTTCTTTATTCGGATTTTAACACTTCAGTTCCGAGGAAGGTCTAATAAAGGAGGAATCCGTCTGTTGCTTGCAACAGTAGCCATCTAGTTATTATTATTATTATTCTTACCCCCAAACCAATCCAGAGACTTTACAACAAAGTACCGCATCATATGATAAAATGGAAAGTATCATGTGAAAGAGCAAATAAAGATCTTAATTTAATTTTTTTTTCTTGTCGAAAAGTTCACATATGCCCCCACTAGAGGTCATCAAAGGTCAAATCTTTAAAACCTTATAACTCCTAAACTAACCGTGTGATTTGAATGAAATTTGTTTTATATTGTTCTTTGGAAAATTTGCAAACTTTTATACGCTTCCATGCTCGATAAAATATTTACGGTTTTCGCGCTATTTTGAGTTGAAAATGGAACTTTAAATTGGCACAGTGCCAATTTCTACAGTTTTTGAGATTTTGAGTTGAAACTTGGATGGTAGGTTACTTATAGGTAGTCATTGATGATGACCTAGTTTCCAAGTCAAATTATGATTCTCAAGGTCACAACAAACTTTTGCCTATAGAACAAAGACTATTTGACCTTGACACTTCAAACTTCACAAATACAATCATTGAGCCAAGCCCTTTCACCTTGACCTTGGCCCAAGGTCAAATTTTGATTCTCAAGGTCACAACAAACTTTTTCTTATAGAACAAAGACCATTTGACTTTGAGAGTTCAAACTTGGCTCAAATATTCCTTGCATCAAGTCCTTTCACCTTGACCTTGACCCAAGGTCATTTGTTCGATTTCAAGGTCACAACAGACTTTTGTCGATAAAATATTGAGCTTTGATTAGATTAAGAGGACTCTTGATGAGAATAAATTCAAATGCTTATCTTTTATCCATGACCTTGGTTAAAGGTCAAATTAACTTTTTCAAGGTCATAACAAACATTTACTCTTGTAGAATTCGCAGGATTTTGTCCTTAACTATTTATTCTTCACACAAGTAGTTCTTCTTATTTGAACTTTACATAGTAAGATAGATAACTCTTTTATACTTGTTCTCTGTTTCTTTCTTTTTTATTCTTAGTAGCATTACATATCAGTAGTTTCATGTTGTTGTCATTTTCTATTAATAGAAATTATCTCATTGCAAAATCATTGTGCAATTCTTTTTTGAGAAAGTCATTGTAAAGGATTAGATATTGATTGTGCATGGAGTTTAAAGCTTTCGTAAACATGAAAGGTATCAACTTGCAGCAAGGTCATAGGCTGCACAGGCTTGCAATATAACCTTGCCGTCATCGCTATTTTCCTACGCCATTTCACGCAATGATAAAGCCCAAGAGGCATCGCAGGTACGGCATGTCGTCACAGTGACGTCATTCGGACTTCTGACGTATACATCGCAAAAGATTCAAAGGTAGAGGCACATATTTGAGCGTTTAGGGGCGAGTAAATGGGCAATGAAGGACACGATTCTTATCTTGATGAAGGAAAATTCACAAGACTCACGTCTAAACACGGTAGGTTTCGATTTATAGCCAGAATTTTTTATTTTTATTGGAGACTTCTCGCTCAGCTGATCGTGTTGGCAACGTACGAATGAAGAAAGAATCCCTAATACTGCATGGTATTGCATTGAAACAAAGACAATGCTTGTACATTATATACCTCATAAATGTAGTTATACTAAGTGGTATATACTTGCAATATTTTATTTACAAATACGAAGCCCAAGTTTCAATCTGCAAGAATCTTGCAGACAAACAATAGGCGATGACGGCAGAGGTAGATTTCAAAGTGAAGAAAAGCGGAACTGAAATCGGACGCATGCGTAGGAGATTGGAAAGGTATTTATTATTTTTTTCTTCTATTTTGTTGATAGATAAATAAGAGTCCCAAATTAGACATAAGCTCTTTTGACTCTTTTGCTGAAGTTTATATTGTACTAAAGCAACTATTCTTTTTTCCATCTTCTTTATTCGAATTTTAGCACTTCAGTTCCGAGAAAGGTCTAATAAAGGAGGAATCCGTCTGTTGCTTGCAACAGTAGCCATCTAGTATTTTATATGAATTTACATGTCTAGTCTATATAAGGGACGTATATAATTTTATAAACGTCCCTGTCTATATGTACCTAGAAAGTCATAAATTGTTGCTATGAAAATAAAGAAATAAATAAATCTTTTTTCCCCATTCAACAGGTGCAGGTCTATTCTCAAGTAAAAAGTTTTCAATGCATTTATAGGCAATTCAACCTAGTACATACATGTGTACATGTAAGCACATGAAAGCAAACACAAAATATGTTCAATATTCAAATATTCTGGACAGCAAACAGTGATTTATCCAGTGTCTATAGTAAAACTTAAGGACGAGGTAGATGTTCAACCTGACACCCAGAAATGAGGAATTTATTGTCCAGCCATCATGAATGTACAGAAGATGTTGTCAGTCTCACTCTGAAAGTAAAAGATGTAATGAATGAATATCTTATCTTCATTTTAATTTTAAATAAGCTCTAAAATGAATGAATTTTGCATATATTTACCAGAACATGCATCAGTAGTATATATCATAATGATGTACATGTATATAAATTTACATGACATGTAAAGTTTCAGTAGTATTACTAACATACAAATATAATTACAGGGCTTTCGATCTGCCATTCTCAAATTATGCAAAAAGTTTCATTTTCACTATTTATTGACCAATTTTTCCCAATTTGATACATACATGTACCTCATAGAAAATTGTAAAAATAAAAAAAGAGTAAAAAATGCTAAATTTAAAATGAAAAGGCATCCAAATCTATCATATTCAATTTTGAAGAAAATATAGCCAATTTTCCAAATTTGAAAGGCCCGATCCAATCCAAACCAGAAGTCTCTGACAAGACTGTAGCTCTCCTCGTTGTTTTTTAATTCACTTAATGACAAGTTAATTCTAATATGGCCACATCCATTTTCCAAACAAAATATCAGTTGCACTACTTGAACACAGACTCATCTTATTGCAAAAAGAATCAAGTCTCCATCATTTATAGTGTCAGAGAAGTTGCGAGTACAAGATTACATAGAGTCATACAGGAGAAAATGACCACACCCATTTTCTAAGACCCTGGGGTCAGGGGCTCAAACAAAATGTCAGGTGCACAATTAGACCACAGACCAAGTCTTATGCAAAAAGAGTTACATTTCTGTCTCTTATACTTTTAGAGGAGTTGCAAGCACAAGCATTGTTTACGGACGGACGGACGGACAGACGCCGGACGAGGGGGTACCGCATATGCTAAAAAATGGGTGTCACGTGTAAGAGCCCTACTTTAGGTCAAGGCTTGGGACTAAGAAAAATTAAATCCATGTTTTTTAGGAACATGAATGCCCTTGTTGTCAGATGTAATGTAGAAAAGTATTTCATACTCCAAGGTCAAGGACTCAAGGTAAAAATTCAGGAATTAATGTGAAGGCCTTACCACAAGGGATACAAATGTAAAATATGATAGCCCTATCACTTGCAATTCATGTTATGACTAAGGGCAAGGTTAACATGGTTAAAGTTATTAAACATTGATCAATATCCAAGGTCAAGGTCACAATGTCAAAATTTTGGTATTAATGGGAAGACCTTATCACAAGGAATACATATAAGAAAAATGAAAGCCTTATCACATAAAAGCATAATATTACTTTAGAAAAATAATTGCTAAGTAGGTCAATCTCCAAGTTCAAGGTCACAAAGATGACAATCTGGTATCCATGGAAATTGTCACAAGGAAAGCACGTGTCTATATATCACTCACCATTCAAAGTTATGGCCATGGTGTAAGTTTTTCAAAAGTAGGTCATTCTCCAATGTCACAAGGACACAGATTTTGGTATGCATGAGAAGGTCTTGTTTCAAACAATACATGTACACATGAAATATGAAAGCATGTAACTTACCATAAAAATATTATCCATTTAAGGTGAATCACAATGGATACACATGTAAAATATAAAATAAATACAATGTTATTTGTACTTGTATTATTAAATTTACACAATTATTGTAACATGTATATTAGTATACATGTATAAGTTCCTCTACATTATAACACAAATTGTCATTTTATACTGGATCACAGTTTCACAAGGAATATGTTGTCGATGTACACATTGAATATAATTTTCGTGTAGAAATATGTACTTGAACAATTTTCTTCATTTTCCTTTCTGGCTTTCACAAGTAAATTATTTTCATACCATGGTGGCCAACATCAATTGTAATATTATATTCCACAGTATTTCTTCGACTTTACAAGTACGGTACTAGTAGCACTAAGCATTCCACAATTCTGATGAACTTTCTTTCATTGGATCTGATACACACATGCGCATGAAGACTTTTCTCAGAGTATATTCCTTCTTTTGTCTGGGAGTTATGGTTATGTTACTGTAAAGAATAAATAAAACATTCAATTGATTTGAAATTCATCCCCTTTAAATAATTTCAAAACCATTCAGATACTTTTTCACCAACACTGCAGCACTAGGCTACAGAACTGATATTTTATACTGATTATAACTAACACTGACATCAAATTTATTCAAATTCATGGTGTGTACTTAAATTTAGAAGTTCATGAAGATGTAATGAAAGACAGGAATGGCTTCAAAGAACAAATATTTGTGAGATATTCACTTACATCGATATATAATCATGAAACTCGTTCACATGAAAACATGGAGCACTCACTGGTCGAAAATTTCTGATAAGAAGAAGAATTTAAAATACCATCATATGTGTTCCACGTGATACATAAATCAATTTAAAAACATACCTCAAGATGAGCCATGTGTCTGTATTCTTGAACAGTTGGTTTACTTGCATGAAAGAGGCATTTCTATGTGTTCAAATTTCGAACGGAAGTCCACGAGAGAAAATTTTAGACGAGACCTCTATAAAAAAGACTCGAGATTCTTCCGACTGTATGCATATAATTTGCATAATAAGGTTCGGAGCCGTGTTACGTAGAGTGAAAAAATAAAACTTTTTACAACAATGTCACACAACACACATATTGGTCTCGTCGGTTTATGTGTATTCTTTTGTGTTTGATGTTTACATGTCGTGTGTATCTTTTCCGTCTCGTGCTGTACTCGTCTTTTGTGTTTTTGCATCGGTTGTTCTGGTGTTTTACTGTTGATGCTGCAACGGGGTCTTGGTGGAGATCTCTTCCCTTCTTATACATACAAGTATTATATTTTACGTTGAAATGTAAAACATGACAGACAACTTGAATTGAAGGGATTTTTAAATCAATAAAGACAATTAAAATGGTAAATGATAATTGTTGGTCATAACTGGTTAATATTTATCTATTATTCCACAGTTCATGGAAATTGGAGTAACTGGGGCAAATGGTCTAAATGTAGTGTAACATGTGGATCTGATAGTAAACAGAGGATTCGAAACTGCAATCAACCTGCACCGTCTGGTGGAGGAAAGAGGTGTAATGGATTTACAACGGAAACTTCCCGTTGTACCATGCCTGCATGTTACGGTGAGTAGAAACACTAAAAAGTTAAAACAGCCTCCTCCCCCAATTTAACTTCCCATGCTGTTTTCATTGGCTCAATGTAAAATTCAGATATGTACACTTTCTTATATTATTTCATTTTTGACACTTTTTTGTATACAAATACTGTGTAATTTGTGATGAGCCTTATGTTCTTACAATATTAAAACGAAGGAAAAGGGTTCGTGACTATATGTACTTTTCGCTCAACTCACTTCGGAAACTGGATCAACGCGATTTTATCATGCAAAAATATATGAAATTGATGAAATTCAATCATGAGACCTTGTTCAATTGTAAATTCGTTGGATTTTGATACTGACATATTGAGATTAACGTAACAGGTTACGGTCGTCCCACAGGGATTTATCGCGCTTCAAGTTGCTTGATGTACTGTGGGTTATTTAAATTCAAGCATACGGGAAGCGCAATATATCCATGTGGGCCACCCGCTTACCAGTGACAATGAAAATTATATTTACTTCAATTTCATGTGGTAAATTTATTAAACATCAGTGCCAAACAATGTAAATCAGAACAAAATTTCTGTGAAATGAGTCAAACGCATCTAAATATGTGAACGTATCTATGACAATCTTTCCCGCGCTTTCGAGGGTCCATTCCTGGTTATAGTAAGATATAAAACAGATATGTGGGTAAATCATTTTCATGTCAAACTGCTTTCGATCTCTCCCTCTAATGATCTTTTGGTCATATATTTTATATTACTATGCCACTGAATTGACCTACAGAAAATTTGGAGATGTGAACTCTTCACAAAGCAGAAACACATAATTTAAACTAAGGGTGCCACTAAATAAATTTGGCTTTGTCTTAAAATCATCTTGACTTGACGAACCACTAATGAGGGCTTACATCTAAATACTTGACTGGTGCATTAAACACTAGTTTGAAGTTCAAAAAAGGTAACAAGTCGGAGCACTTCATGTTTCTTATCAGTGTCATTTTGTGATCTTTTGTTCTAATTTCGGGTTTTCTGTTCGACTTTTATTCACTGATGTTAACATCATTTCAATGTAAGCGTCAACTATAGGCTTTATGTATTTCAGATCCATCAAACTGCGGACCGTGGAGTGTTTGGACAACATGTAACAAACATTGCGGACCTGGCTATCGCTATCGATATTCATTATGTAGAGTGAAGGTTGGAAAGCGTCATCATAATCAACACTCACATTATAATCATTATGTGCACCATACTGTTACCCAGCCGCCCACATTAATGATCGATATGGTCCATAGATCCAAGTGTCAGTTGATTTCATGCTGAGATTGATAAAACTTGAAAATTCTTCTATGATACTGATTTTTTTATACTAAAGGATTCTATCATGGTCTTCTATGAAAGATACATTAGTTCCATCTGAGGGGTCTCAAATTCGTGTAAAACCAGAGGTGTTTTGCAAAATGTTGAGACCCCGAGGGTGGAAACGATGTATACCTTAGAAGAACATGAAATACTATTTTTCGCTCACATCTAACGGCCAAAAATGAAAATCTGTAAGAGACGAATTCTGAAAAAAATTAAGTTGATCTAATCGCACAAATTTTGCGATATTCGAATTAAACGCCCCGAAAATGGTGTATTCTACTAGAATAAACTACGAAAAGTAGCCTTTCTCAAAATATAACGCGTTCAACGAGACCTCTTGGTAACAGAAAAAAAGGAGGGTTGTGCGCACGTACTACGGAGAATCACATCATTTACTACTAAAGTAGCAGATTTCCGTTCTAATTTGGCACCGATTGTCCATTTGTCTTGTTAGTATATATGTAGTATTTCGCAGTTCATGTACATGTAAGTGTTTGACGTTGTATTTGATGTTCCGTGTCCCTTAAAATCACAACCAGGACAATCAAGTACAGGGGCAGTCTGCTGCAAAAAATCCTTGATAGTTTATATTAGTTTGATTCTCCTTTTTCTGATTTGTAATCAACATAAACAAAACAAAGACAAAGAGATTCCGAATCCTAATATCCTAATATAGGAAGTGTCTACAAATCTGAAAGGAGTGAAAAGAAATTGCTGTGATATACGATAGCCTCTTGGCTTAGTCATGTAGCATCATATTCCAGCCATCTTGCAACATGTACGTCTTTCGGTATATTTTGGACATAACTTGCACAGATTTTGGATATATTTCATTGTTTGGATTGCGGATCACTGACGAGGGTTAAATACCCGAAAGGTGCATGTCTGGTCCATCCTGAACATTAAAAAAAATTAAATGATGCTAATGAATTTGAAGACGCTTAACGTCTACACCTGCTTCAGCTTTAACTTCTTCAGGATTTTTAGAACCTATCATTTATTATGACTTAAACAATGAAATATGAGAATCAAAGGTAGATTGTAATGTATATGTCTATTGCCAAAACACTTCTTGGATTTGGGTTGTGAGTAATGAAGATTCAATATAACAATAGCTCCTGATCTTTATTCATAAAACTCACTTCTAGAATGTCATACTGTCGTAAATCATAAGTATCTTGCAACACAAGCATGTATATCATGATCATCATAATAATAATGGCATATTATAAACAGTCATGTATTTAGATGATGAGTTATAGTCACATTAAAATCAAATAAAATAGATGCTTTAAAAAATGGGTCAATTTTGATCAAAATGTATACAATAACTGTTCACATTAAAACAACAATTTCACTTAATATTGTGGAATTCACAAAAACGTGGAGAAATCATGAATTTGGATGATTTTACACCGAATCAGTACATTATAGTCAAAATGATGATGACAATACTATAAGATTAGGTCAAGTAACTCTTTTCACAAATAATAGTTTAAAGGTCAAACTTGCTCTAAGGTCGAGGTTAAGAGCGATCTATCTGGTTTTATCACATGAAACACCCGTTATGCAGTTTCATAAAGCCATTTCATAAATATATGATATGATAACACGTTACATATCGCTCTGCTTGAATGCGATTGGTCGAGTTTGGAACCTAATCACATGAACCTAGACAAATGTGACCTTTCAAATATCGGTCAACTGTTAAATTCAGACCCGGAGTCAATATCAATGATTAAAATTGTTGTTGTTGAATTAATTCTTGCATTAAAATACTATTCAAAATTGAAATATTTTTCTCTTACGCACAGAATATCTATACGGTGGGGAAACTACTTCTCATGGCGTAGCAGACGACCTCTAGATCACAGCGTGATTCGCCTCTGTAGTTCTCGGAAACGTTGATTTCACGTTAGAAATACACATGTTTTGGCAATATCATGTGATAAAAAGAATCTCAAATAAATTTTCATTTCATACGATGTATTATGAAACTCGTTGTGCGTTTTATATCCCCACACCAAGGCTCGGGAATATAAAACTCACAACTCGTTTCATAATACATCGTATGAAATGAAAATTCATTTGAGATCCTATATATATTGGTCAAGGTAACCAATAATAATATGCAATGAAAGTCAATTAACTTCTACTTATTTTTCTAGCCACTAATTAATGAAAATACAAGAAAGTCAAGTACCATAGCTCTGGCATTACCTGTACAAACGTAACTGTGAAGAACCTCTGGACGTTAATGATTTGTTAAAAAACATAACTCTAAGAATTAGTTACGAAAATAAACATCTCTTCCTTGACTAAAGAGTTCCATTTTGAATGTAAAAACATAAATGTGCAGTCGATCCCGACGATTTAAAATTATATGTGGTCTCACAAGGATTCGTCTGTCGACAACGAAGTTTTCCCGTGAGTGGGTTTTAAATGTACATTTTTCATGTTCTCAAACTTCGCACTTTGTGTCACTAAAGCAAAATGTTCATTTAATTCCAATGAACTCGGAAAACACCTGATTTCTTTTTATGACCCTTTAAGTACGAGGTCAGGAGTACGAAGTCCATCAACTTGAATAATGTCTAATACTAAAATTTGAAGATCTATATATCCATCACCAATCTAATCATTATAAGCGTTTTTTAATCAGAAAGATAAATACACTATAAACAACGAATAATGGATTGTTGCTACATAGAAATGAGAGCGTCTGATACGGAAAGTGAAATCGTCACGCTTTTCAAAACACAGTGTATGAGGTCTTCATATCACCATTAACGTCGTTAGGTAACATGGTCATGAAGATACTGGTATCCAAGTACGAAACTGAAATTAATAAAATTATCTCTAATTTCTTTGTCATCTTAATCACTTGGTTGCCGTGGAACATGTAAAAATGTGATATGGTACTTCAAGAGTAAAAGCAGGATTTTTGATGGATAAGAAATAACTAAGTTCAGGAGACGGAAATAATCTTCTTTCTTTTATCATGTTTTCCCATTAAGCGTATCAAGACAATCTAGTGATTCGGTACGTTCTTCACTACGTCTCCTACACACATATTTAGTTACATATACAAATACCCCAATGAATACCAAATTTATAACGAATGAAATAATAAACATAATACAAAACGTATCACAATGGTTATCACAATGTATTTCAGAATTCTGACTGTTTCTTGATAATTCGCTGTGTGTTGAGTTGTTGTTAAAATTAGAACAACCTTTTATAGTGAATGGAACTGTTTCATTATGGACACTATCAATAAGTATTTTGCACAATAAGGACATTTCGGTAGTAATGCCCTCGACAGTATAGTTTATGCATGTACAAGGTTTATTTGGTTTAAGCGGTCTAAAAAGATTGTATTCTGGATTCGTAAATGGAGTATTGCAGTTTTTCAGATGAATACTTCCGATGGTTGAATGGTTTG
The DNA here is from genome assembly GCA_033119305.1 of Pinctada imbricata. Taxonomy (NCBI): domain Eukaryota; kingdom Metazoa; phylum Mollusca; class Bivalvia; order Pterioida; family Pteriidae; genus Pinctada; species Pinctada imbricata. The sequence goes on along the minus strand of VSWD01000011.1, from coordinate 26,285,166 downwards.
TGTCATCCACTATTTCTATTAAGCCTGTAGCATTCCTTTGGCAACAACTGAACTCAACAGAACCACCATGACAGGACGATTGTTTAATTTTAGGCTTCTCCATTGCTGAGCCAGGAGGAACTGCAATGAAAAATATTTCTTTTTATATCTCATGGTTGAAAAGGTTAAACTTATGCAAGTCATTTTAGGGTGATAACATACATTAGCTCGCTACAGCCGGCAGAGCACAGGTTCTATTACGCATGCCCTCTTTTTATATCCATTTACATATTTGCTTTGGCCCCTGCGTTTTGCGGTCTTGTTTGTGTGTGGTCATCTGACAGTCAGGAGGTTGTTTTACACCACAATTGTACGTTCTTCGAGACCTCTGGGTAATCGGAATAGTGGGAGGGTTGTGCGCACGTAATCCAGGATAACCAAACCGTCTGCTACTGACGTGGCAGATGGCCGTCCTAAGTCGGCACCGTTTACTCATTTGTTTCGTTGGTTTATGTGTAGTCATTTGTGTTTTATGTTTTTCTGTGATTTGACGTTCCTTGTACTACTGCGTCTCTTTCTGTGCGTGTTTTTTTTTTGTGTTTTACAGTGGGTGTTTTGGGAGGTTGCTGTTGGTGCTGCAACTAGGTGTTGTTGGAGATCCCCTCCTTTCTTCCATAAGTATATTATGTTTGAAATTCTAATGTCGAACCTGTTGATATAAAAATATTATGTATCTTATATAACCAGAGAATCTCATCCAGCTGAAATGAAATAATTTGTCCAATGTCGAGGTTTCAATTAATTCTCAGACTTCTAAAAGGGTAAGATAAAATGTAGAGTTAAGTATAATGTGGAGTAAATAACAAACGTCCGCCATATTTGTTGGCCAATCTGCACGAAAAACACAAAATTGACAGAGGTCCATGAGTAGTTTTCGCAAAATTCTCTGCAAAGATTGAAGAGGACATGTTGAAAATATAGAAAGTTAACGCCGGACGGACGGTGCGCTATGACTCTAGCTCACGTGAGCTTCGCTCAGGTGAGCTAAAATCGGTGGTCACAGTTTACTTGTCATTATCATCATGTGTTAGTTGATTCCTATTGAAGGTGGACCTGAGGGGTATGGGAATGATTGGCCTAGGAGTACCTATCACTGGAGGGAGTAAGCTACGTATAATCTTACCTTACGTCTCCACTGTCTGTGCTGTACGGGCGGCCGCCATTATCCTCTCGTCTGCTTCCAACTGACACTACTTCCGGTGGGGTGGGTTCGACCTACCTACATTTCTAGAACCACTACATCCTTCCCCCTTTTGTTGAAAAGGACTTGATTATCTGTTGGTAGGGGGAGTGTGGAAAGTTGCAGGTTGGAATAACAGATTTTAGATTGCCCTCAAAAGGAGGACTAAAGCCAAAGATATACCCTTGTTACTTACTATGGGTCAAGGAACACACAAATAAAGAATTAATGTAACAACACAAACACAACATATTTACAGCCCCTGAAACATCTAAGTTCTAACAGTACCTTCTGTTGTAATATTTACATATAATAGAGGGGCAAGGGATGACCTCAGAAATTAAGGTCAAACAATTCCCATCTCCCTTCCCCCTTTTAGAAAAAAGGACGTTGTGGGTGGGGAGAAGGTTGGGTAGGAGGGAATTGCTAAAGGGATGGGGGATAGATATGGGTATAAACCCATAATGGACAAAGGGTGTGGATGAAGGGGAAATGGGTATTTACCCATAATAGACCAAGGGGAGATATGGAAAGGATAGAGGGGGATTGGGTCTTTGACCCAATAAAAACAAGGAAGTAAATTTGTACTGTGGATGGAAATAAAGGGTGAGTCCCTTCAGGAGATAGGACAAGGAGAGGGGGGGGGGCTGATGGATTGGTGACTTCGGGACAAGGAATGGGAGGGGGTTGCTAAAGGGGAGATTAGGTGGTGTAGGGGTTGGGATGGGGGTAACCAAGAAATAGTGGGTTAGTGACCCAGAAACCCAGAATATAGTGGGTTAGTGACCCAGAAAGGGTCGGTCTAAACACAACTTACATAGTATGTGTGTTCAGGGTACACTGACTGCACTTGTTGGTGCGCAGTGATTCTGCGTACTCCCTGGTGGTTCCCATTCGTTTGGGATGGAACCAGTCGTTGTGAGTCTTGCAAGAAACCACGTCGACCTCTATAGACTGAACCGAAAGGTAATCTTTGTCCCTGTCTGGACGCAAGAATTTCTTCTTGACATTATCTGATTGTGGTACCCTACCAGTACCTTTGGCGAGACTAAGGGTTGATTTTGACCTTGGTTGGGGCGGTGCCCCTTGGAGGGCATAGCGTAAGGCTCTGACCCAAGGTGGGTAGGTCCTACCCTGAAAGGGCTTAATATTGTCACGGTTCATGACCTTGACGTCAAACTTTGATGACATGACCTCTACATGCCTAGGGCCTCTTATGGCAGTTATGACCCGGGGCCTATCCAAGGTGGGGGACCTTTCTTACCTTTGCCTCTGACCTTGAAATTCTTGAATTTCACTACATCGGACACATTATAAGAGGAATCTTGGGTCTCATTGTGACCTTGCTGAGTGTCAACTGGGGAATGGTTAAAAGCAGGAGGTTCTTCCTCCTCGATGACCTTTTTGACCTCGTCAGCCTGACCAGTATCTGGCACACTGAGTGGGATGCTTTCACCCACATCTTTGTCAATTCCAGGGTCACAGGGTTCCTGGGTTACACTTGACCCTGTGTTGACCTCTATTTCTTCGTTGACCTTGACGCGAGTACAAGGTATTTCATCTTCACTTTCCATCGTACAAACTCTGGGAGATGTGTTCACTGAGAGGGGTGAGTACCCTCCGGATTCTAGATCAGGACTACGCTTACCAGGACAATTTCTACCTACATGTCCTTCCTTGTAACAAAATTCGCAAACTTCTAGCGAACTGCCCTCCTTAGGCCTCTTGTTCGCTCGTCTAGAACCAGGACTATTCATAGGGCTCCGATTTCTGTCAGAGCGGCGGGAATAGGGATCCGGTGCACGATAAGGCCTCCTCCTCCTCCTCTCACGATAGGAGGACGGGGGATAGCTAGGCCCAGGGCTTCGCCCCCTGGGATAATATACTTCAAACCCTCCTTGGGGTACATCACAATACCATTGTCTCTCTTGTCCAGAGACTAACACCTGACCAGCTTCAGGTCCCTGTGGTCCATAACCATCCATACTAGGTGACACCCATACTGTGTATGAACATTGTTAGGGGTGGGGCTAGTTAGGGTGGGGAAATTTCCTATACCATGTACAACTTCAGACGCGTGGGGCACTCCGGGCCCCCATAATCCATTGTCACTAACACATCCTTCTAGGCCCACTTGGCCCTGCCCTTGCACCATGGGCATTGTGTATCCATGACCTTGATGGAGAGATATGTAATAACTAGGTGGTGTTGCTAGCACTTGCCTAGAACACATGGGGTCTCCAACATACTCAGCACTAGTAACTGGGACAAACCCCTGTGGCTGGGTTGTCTCATAAACCTGTGATTGGGGTGTACCATAACCCTGTGATAGGGGTGTATCATAAACCTGTGATGGGGGTGTACAATAACCCTGTGGTAGAGTACTGTGACCTTGTTATAGGGGAGTACCGTGACCTTGTGGTAGGGGAATACCTTGACCTTGACAAAGGGGAGTACATTGACCCTGTGATTGGACTGTTTCAAGCCCCTGTGGTAGTATGTTCCAAGCCCCTGTGGTTGGGCTACCAGGAATTGACCTTGTCCTTCTACGGGGTTAGTAGGGAAACTGTGACCTACATTCCCTGAGAGGGGTACACTGACAGGGTTATATAAAATCCTGTTGAAGGCCTTGTCAACCTATCGATCCTATCCACCCAACGGGAACAACACTCGTTAAGCTCGATTCTTAACCATCTGATCTGATCATCAGGTATACCACGCTCCATCTCCATCATCACAAGGGGATTACAAATACGATATGAACAATATATACAAAATTCTCATACAAATTTATTATGTACACAAGAAAATTACGCTGGGCTGGTAGGGCGCTCGTTTTCTCTGACCCGTAACCAACTCGCGTGTAACGAAACCAATGTAAACAAAACAAAATGGCGGAATTACTCGGGAAGAGGAAGGTCGAGTCACATGACCCAACTGGCGGGAATTTGCCTTGAGAGGCTCCCCAACTGGCACGAGTTTTATATTTACATGAGGATACCCTTTTTAATCCTCGTCGCCAGTGAGGTGGACCTGAGGGGTATGGGAATGAGTGGCCTAGGAGTACCTATCACTGGAGGGAGTAAGCTACGTATAATCTTACCTTACGTCTCCACTGTCTGTGCTGTACGGGCGGCCGCCATTATCCTCTCGTCTGCTTCCAACTGACACTACTTCCGGTGGGGTGGGTTCGACCTACCTACATTTCTAGAACCACTACACTATTCAATTTTGACGTTCATTTCACGATGAACCAAGGCCCCAATCACATTTCGCGAGTGGGCGGGGTATACTGATGCTGAATAACGAGCAGGAGGAGATTCCCAACATGTGTACGGGCAATGAGACGATATAAAAGAATAGAAACAGACGGGGACAACCAAAATAAATTCTTAAAACCATTGAAATATGTATAACAACCAACTCTATGTTCGTCTATATGTACAGTTTCTACAGAGTTTGTGTGCACTTCAATGTAGATGGCGCTACTGAATGAATTTATCCAGCGCTGACTACTCTGATATTATAGATAAGACTTCAAATATTCTCTTTCATTTTTTTTAAAAAGTTAAAATTCATCATCCAAACGTTTTAGCAGATATTTACAACTGGTATTTGTATTGTGAAAACGTTGTAACAGTCCATCTATCACAGAGTTCATGTGTACTTGAATGTAGATGGCGCTACTGAATTGAATTTAGGCACGGTCCATTTGATATTCTGGGGTGGGGGGGGGGGGCCTTGGGTTTTTTTTTTTCGAAAAAAATAATTTTGCACTCAATTTTAATGAAAAAATTAATTTGCTTATGGTGTGACAGAAAAAAATAATCTTGCTCTTACAAATAATCTGAATTTGAAGATTTACCATAAAATTTTGCTAAATTTCTTGAAAATTTTCTGGCTCGCTTCGCTCGCCGCAGTTTTCAAATTGTATCAGAAATTTGTGGCTTGCTTCGCTCGCCATAGTTTTCTATCAAAACATTATTTACTAATGGCAAAGTTCATATAATTGAAGATGTCAAAAGTTATACATGTTACTTTATTATGTATGTGAATGAAAAAGGGCTTCCTTAAAAGCTTGAATATATTATCAATATTTATGTACAAATATATTGCTATTAACACATGTTGCATGCTACAAATCAACTTTAGTTTTTCCTCTACTAATACTTATATCGATAGCAATGAAAGTGTTCCCAACATTTTTAGCAAACATCACAGTGAAATTTCTTCATTTAACATCCCTATTTCTAAATTGGATCTCCCTAGAATATACTGCATACCAAAACCTTACAAGTCTCCTTACAAATTTCGATACATTGCCAATTGTAGCAACTGCTCAACTACAATTTTGTCTAGAAATCTGACGTCAGCACTCACGGCTGTAAAGGAACACATGGCAAAATACTGTGCAACTGTCATGAACAGAAATGGTGTAAACTTCTTTTGGTCTTTTAAAAATTCAGGGCATGTCATTGACAAATGAAATCAAGAAATTTTCAAGCAAATACGATTTCTTCATTCGACTTTTTCTAATATGTACACCACGCTTCCTCACGACAAAATAAATGATCGATTGTCCAAACTCATTAAATGGTGTTTTGATCGAGAGGGTAAAACTTATATTTGTACATCTGAATCGAAGGGTTTCTTTTCCGCCACAGATTATAAATCATACAAATCATCAACATGTGGTGACCTGTGTATTGCCATGGCCTTTATTCTGGACAACATTAATGTAAGATTTGGTGAGAAACTCTACAAGCAGGTTGTAGGGATTTCTATGAGTACTAATTGAGCGTCAGATTTATTTTTATACACGTATGAAAAGGAATTTATCCAAAATCTTCAAAAGCAAAGAGAAAATGATGTGAAATGTTTCATTGGTACTTCTAGGTACCTGGATGATATTCTTACTATCGAGAATCCTGTTTTTGAAAAGCATAAAAATGATATTTATCCACAAGAATTAATTCTAACCAAGGCAAACGCTACAAACGCAGAAACAGCATTTTTGGACCTAAATATCAAAATTGTTAATGGAGTGTGTATGACAAAAGAGATGATTTTGGATTCAACATAGTAAATTTCCCTTGGCTTGACGGTGATGTTCCTAGATTACCGTCCTATGGTATTAAGATTTTACTGCTCATCCGGTATGCTAGAGCATGTACTGATGTTTTGGATTTTCATAGTAGAAATTTACAAATTACCGAGAAACTTTAAGGACAAGGTTTTCGCTTTTACAAACTAGTAAGACCTTCTGGAAATTTTACAAAAATTATTGTCAACTTCTTTTGAAACTCGGATCAATACAGGCAACAGAGTATATTACTTTAGGTATTTCACAACCTGCATTTAATGATGACATAATTAACAAGATAAGAGGGATAGACAACATAACGCTCGAAAATGCGTCAGAATCATCAAGCGCCTTTTATACCGTGGATATGATCCTAATGACACTAGACGGACACTGGGCTTGGTACTTGACCAATCTTCAGTCTTGTACCAGCGCATTCTAAAAACCTGCACTCTGACTGACTGTGATGACGTCACTCCGTTACGGGCCCTGTCCAAACCTCTTTTGATAAGACAGGGCCCCGACCACCTGGACTCTCTGAATATCAGTCTGACTCCTCGGGTGATAACATACATGAGCTGGCGGTGGTAGAGCGCGAATTGTATTGTGTACGCCCTCTTTTGATATCCATTTATATATTCATCCGTGTTGCTTGGGCCACTGCGTTTGCGGCCTTGTTTGTGTGTGGTCATCTGACAGTGAGGAGGTAGTTTTTCACTACAATTGTGCGTTCTTCGAGAACTCTGGATAATCTGAAAAGTGGGAGGGTTTTCCGCACGTTATTAAATACCATCACCAATCCCTAATTCAATTGTTTTTTTTTTTATTTTAGTGGTATATTTTTTCATAGCCACATAAATGCTATGATGGAGAATTTTCATACTTTTAGGCCATATAACATTGTTTAGACTAAGGATCACTGACGAAGGTTTAGTACCCGAAACGTGCATGTCTGGTCCATGCTGTAAATTTATCAGGTTTTAAATGATGCTATTGAATTTAAAGACGTTTAACATTTGAACTACTTGGTGAGTGTCACTGCTGGTGGACCAAGAGTCCCCGAGGGCACATGTAGGCAAGTTCGATCAACTTCGGTTGATCGTCTGTCTCTTCAACGCATTTGAAATTTTCTGTTACAAAATTGCTTGAAATTTCTAAAACGTGGGTCCTGTAGCATCATATCCTACTCATTCTGCTACGTCTTTTGGTACATTTTTGGACATAATAATTTTCATACTTTTTGGCCATATTACATTCTTTAGACTTAGGATCACTGACGAGGGTTCAGTACCCGAAACGTGCATGTCAGGTCCATGCTGTAAATTTATCAGGTTTTAAATGCTGCTTTTGAATTTAAAGACGTTTAACATACTGTACTGGTCGGGCACATATTATCGATGATTAAAGATGTAATTATGGTGAAAAAGTTAAATTACTACATCAAGAATATGCAGAGATATAAATGAGGTTGCGATGATATGTGTCCCGCGATAATATGTACCCGACGAGTATATTTTATGAAAATAGAAATATATAAAAGCACAAAGGAGGGGATCCCCACCAACACCAGGCTGCAGCACCTAATCTGGTGTGAGATTATGCAAATCTTTTCATAAAAAATAAGGGCATCACATCATCTAAACCGATCGATCTGTGAATGAAAGTCATTAGACCCGAAATCGGAATCCAAAAATCACTATTAAAAGAAAATTAAATTATATTTATACAAAAGAGAAATCTTCAGGAGAAAAGAAAAAGTGACAAACAGACAAGGACCTAAAATAAAGTTCAAAGTTTATTTTAATTTCCCCCACTGTATGATTCAAAAACAAGGGTAAGGACTCGCACATTGGCCCCGGTTTCAGAATTTTCAATAGGATAATAACCTCAAAACATTATAAGTGGCGTCGCTTGAAAAAATTAGATGTGTTGTATAATTCAAAAATGCGGCTCTTTTGATCTAAAAGCCAGCAAAACATAATGAATACTAGAGGAATCTGCTATTTCAAAATCGAAACGCAGCAAACACTAAAGACAATAACACCGATAAAAAGTAAGAAACGATTTTTGAATAATTAGAATACATTATACATGAAAGAAATCTAGCAGTTCTCACTTCAGCAAATCATTTAACTTCCATACATCACAAAATTAAAATTTCAGATCAAATGGGAATCAATAAATATCTATCGAAACAAAAGAGGGGATCTCCAACAACACCAGGTTGCAGCACCCACAGCGCAGAACACCCAATGCAAATGAGTTAAAAAAAGATCCTGACGACAATCTCAACAGCACTCATAATAGAGCACAAAATTAAGCATCGATGGACCCATAGCTAGAGGTGGGACCAGGTGCCCGAGAGGAGTTTGCATCCCCTGTTGGCTAGCCGCATCCGCCGTCGATGGAGGAAATGTCTTCTAGTCTTCTGACTTCAACTTCACTTACAGATACATAGACGATGTGTTGTCCATCAATAATCCAAATTTCGCGGATTACCCGAGCAGTATCTATCCTTCGGAGCTTGCAGTCAAAGAAACTACAGAGACAAATAATTCAGCATCCTATTTGAACATAATGTTGTCCTACGACACTGATGGTCACATTAACACCTCACTCTATGACAAACGTGACGACTTCAATTTCAGCATCACAAACTTTCCTTTTCTGAGTAACATCATCCCTTCATCGCCTGCTTATGGCGTGCTCATATCTCAGTTGATACTGATACGCTATGCCAGAGCAAGTACTAAATATACGGAATTTGTTCTGAGAGCTAGGCGTCTTTCAGATAAGCTTCTCAGTCAAGGATATGTTTGTGACCGACTAACATCGTTACTGAGGAAGTTCTACGGTCTATATGGGGAACTCGTCATACACTAAAATGTTCCACTCTCCAGAATGGTGGATGATATTCTGTCATAGACCATTTGAACCATCCAACCAAAGATTGTACTCTATGTCTTCCGAAATGGAAGTAACCGGATTTGACAGTTCTACCGAATGGAAGCGGCGGATGTTGAATGCAAGCAGGAGATGTTTACTCTTCCTGGGCACCTGGTCTCACTCCCATATCAGGAGTTCGCTTCTTTTCATGTGGTTGAGGTTTTTGTTTGTTTGCTTTGGTTCCTGTTTTATCCTGATTTTTTATTGCCTTCGGTTTCTGATTTTATGAATTATCGATTTTGTGCTATATACAGGGATATGGTCATTATCCATATTTGTCATTTATGCGCGAAAATGAAGGAATATATGGAACTCATGCACTGTCTGACGTTGTCCACATAGAAAGTGCTATAGTGACAATGTCAGGGAAATATATTCAAAACACTTACAGTCAAACCCCTCGCGGGGACCTTTTTACGAGTTCCACACGGCAAAGGGCATAAGTGTGACACAAAAGAGGTAAAGTAGATCCTGATGACAATCTCATTAGCGCTCACAATAGAGCACAAAATTAAGCATCGACAGACCTCTAGCAAGCTAGAGGTGGGACCAGGTGCCCGGGAGGAGTAAGCATCCCCTGTTGGCTAGCCGCACCCGCCGTCGACGTTTAAGCGCGAAAATGAAAACAATATATGAAACTTCTCAGTCAAGGATATGTTTGTGACCGACTAACATCGTTACTGAGGAAGTTCTACGGTCTATATGGGGAACTCGTCATACACTAAAATGTTCCACTCTCCAGAATGGTGGATGATATTCTGTCATAGACCATTTGAACCATCCAACCAAAGATTGTACTCTATGTCTTCCGAAATGGAAGTAACCGGATTTGACAGTTCTACCGAATGGAAGCGGCGGATGTTGAATGCAAGCAGGAGATGCTTACTCTTCCTGGGCACCTGGTCTCACTCCCATATCGGGAGTTCGCTTCTTTTCATATGGTGGAGGTTTTTGTTTTTGTTTGCTTTGGTTCCTGTTTTGTCCTGATTTTGTATGCCTTCGGTTTCTGATTTTCTGAATTGTCGATTTTGTACTGTAGACAGGGATATGGTCATTATCCATATTTGTCACTCATGCACTGTCTATATAGAAAGTGCTATGACGGCAATGTCAGGGAAATTTATTCAAAACACTTACTGTTAAACCCCTCGCGGGAAACTTTTTTTACAGAGCAGACAACCACAGAAAGAGACGCAAAGGGACAAGAAACACCAACGCACAACACAGAAACATCAAACACAAAGGACTTTACATAAACCAACGAGACCAATGGGAACCGGTGCCGACTTAGGGCGGCCATCTGCCACGAAAATAACAGAACTCAATTCTCTATCATTTGCAAAACCTCAACTAATCAGTTGTTCTCGCTAACGAAATTATCTCCCTTTAGATATTCGAAATCCATTTGCACAATCTGTGTAAATCTTTCAATTTCTTTTGTATCAAGACATCATCTTGGTAATAGGAGCAAAATGATGTGTATCTATTACGCTCATGTCTCACTCATTTGATCGACAGACATGTTTACTTTAATTTACATGACGCTACGTTTTGTTATATGGTTCTTCCATATGATATAGGCCCCATCGAAGAAAAAATAAAACTCTGTAAGAAGTCATCTTCTTGAAATACGAGAAAATTTATTTGATTAAGTTTTTTTTATACATTAAAACACCCAAACGTATGTTTGCAACTCCTAGTTTCGGTTTGCTACAACGTCATTGTTCTACTGCGGTAGTTCAAAAATGACCTTCCCTTACTTTCAGCACCGCAAACATTTGAGTGAAGCTGACGTTAAACGCTTTTAAAAATGTAATGACATTTCGATTCGAATGCATCTCAAAGACCTTTAGAAATGTTGAAAAAGAAAATATGGCTATTTCGAATATTCTGCAACCGTATGATGAATCTGGAATCTCCCTCTCCCAAAAAGTAATGACGTTTTTTCTATCGTTTTGAGACTCCCTATCAGTAAAAAGGGGGGAGAAATTAAATGATAGATCATACATTACATTGAACAAAATACAAAAAATCTTATCTCTATCTCAAATGACAAAAAAGGACAATATCCCTGTATATTAATTCAGAAAATCAGAAACCGAAGGCATACAAAATCAGGATAAAACAAGAACCAAAGCAACAAACAAAAACCTCCACCATATGAAAAGAAGCGAACTTCTGATATGGGAGCCTTTTTTAAGCTCCAATATGACAACGTTTAATAAAGACAGATGAACATATGTTGCTCTAAGACACTGATGGCCGCATGAACACCTCACTCTATGACAAACATGACGACTTCAATTTCAGAATCACAAACTTTCCTTTTATGAGCAGCAACATCCCTTCATCGCCTTCTTATGGCGTGTTCATATCTCAGTTGATACGCTTTGCCAAAACAAGTACCAAATATACAGATATTGTTCTGAGATTGTAATTATTGAAATGTATGAATTCTATAGTACCAATTTTATTGTACTAGACACGTGTTTCGGATATTGAATCCTCGTCAAACAATTTGAATAAAGCCAAAGTGAATTTCCCTAGCGCCATCTACAATATAAAGTTTTAATTTCCTCTTGCCAAAAATAAGCGGCTGCAATTTTTATGTAGGTTGTATTCTGAAGCGTATTGATGTGATGAATATGGCAAAAAAATCAGTTGGAGGGATGTCGCAAGGAGGTCAATTCTTAACATGACCGATAAAATAAAATTATGCCGAAGCCCAGCTAACGACAGAGCTATGCATTGAGGGAGATACCTCTTAGTTTTAGAAATTTTGATCTATTTTGATGAAAGAAAAATTTAGAATATATTTCAATGCAGTGCGTAAGTTTTTACACTAAAACTAGGCGAGTGAAATCTTCGATGACTTGTAGTCCACCAGCAGTGTTACCAACCTAAAGTGGTGGAAATTGTCAATATTGAAGTACATGTTCTATAGTAACAATTACTAGACACGTGTTTCGGATATTAAATCCTCGCCAGCAGAGCAAGGCGTCTTTGAGATAGACTTCTCAGTCAGGCATACGTTTGTGACCGACTAACATCGTCACTGAGGAAATTCTATGGTCGATATAGGGAACTCGTCATAGACTTTGATGCCCAACTCTCTAAAATGGTGGGTGATATTCTGTCTTAGACCATTTGAACCATCCAACCACAGAATATACTTTTATCTTCCGAAATGGAAGTAACCGGATGTGACAATTTAACCGAATTGAAGCGATGAGTATTGCATGCAAGCAGGAGATGTTGACTCTTCCTGGGCACCTAGTCTCACTCCCATATTGGGAGTTCGCTTCTTTTCATATGGTGGAGTTTTTTCTTTTTTGCTTTGGTTCCTGTTTTGTCCTGATTTCGTATGCCTTCGGTTTATGATTTTCTGAATTATCGATTTTGTACTGTGCATGTTATATGTTGATTATCCATATGTTCATTATCCATTTTTGTTCATGTTCATTATCGATATTTGTCATACATTAAGGATGCTTTCTCCTGGCGAGCTGAACAGAAAACGTTCTAGACGACGGGAGATAACTCCTAATGTCGTAAAAGACAGATGTACGACCTTTGTTTTTTCTGTTAACTGCATCAAATTCAATGGCATGGTTAAATGGAGTTGTTTGAGGATAAATTTGTTATTTTCACAAGTATAAACATTTTATGTTATCTTTTTGCTTTAAAACAACCTCGTTCAAATAACATTACGTCACTGCGAGAATCTTTGACGTCACGCAGCAAAAATGACGTTCGTCTTCCCGCCATGAATAAAACAGATAAATAACGCTGCAGGAAAGGGATGTAATGTTTGATTACTTATATTTGCCTTAAAATTACATCAATTGAAAAGAATAATTAAATAAAAGCAATACTTTTAAGAAATAGATTTGTATTTTCAGTGTGAAACAAATCAGACACACAACAAAAGCAAGTAAAATACACCGAAACATGGAAAATAGAACTTTACCAGTAATTGAACTCTGTACTGTCATTGTGTCAAAGAAACATGTATTAATGGCGATTTCTATTTATTAAAAAATATATAATAATAATAAATCGCCACGTACTTTTTTTTTATTTCTCCCGCTTTATCTTTATTCTTTTTTCTAATCTATTTCCTTTATTTCTTTTAGCAGCATTATGTCTGCAAAAATTTGAAATTTTGAACTCTATCAGACAATTCTAAATTTTCCTGTTTACATGATCCAATTTCATCAATTCTGTCATTTATTTGAAAAATGGATACAATACAGGGACTTTACATTAATCATCAGCTTTCATCTTATTTCATACATTTTTCCCGACAAATAATTAATCTTTTAAAGGAAACTTAAATAAGGCCCTTTCACATCAGCCTTTCCGCAGTCATACGGTCTCTGCGATCCTGCACGCCGCACGGCTGCATCATAACTGTTCGAGACCGCCGTAAGACTGCGGCACCAAATATTTTAAAAGAGTTCGTAGTGTTAGATAACAGACTTTTTCGTGCAACTGTCGCATTGAAGACGTACATGCGTCATAAGAGAGGAAGACTTTATAAAAGAAAAGATAAGGCACTCATTTTTCATCCAAAAAAAAAATCCGAATCATGTAACCCCACGGACTGAAACAAAAATATTGATAATCCGGTTGGGGGGTGGTGGGGGGGGGGGTGTGGGGTTGGCTCCGCAAATGAAAGAAAAAAATGCTATGAAAGATAAAAATAAACTTGCACGGCGTACATCGTACAGCGTCTCCCGACAAACTAAACGTGTGTCATGGAGTGTGTGTGAGAGAGAGAGGGTATATTACATCTACATGTTCTTTAGACATATTTATCGATAACGTTGAATGTGGATTTAAAAATTCAGAAACAATCATACTTTTTTTATTGTCTTAGGTTATCAAATATATTCTGCGGTCGGAGAGTTCCCTCGTCTACATACGTATCCTTGTTCTTTATTTGCTGTTTACATTGTACATTAAACACAGGAAAGAACAAAACAGACAAAGAAAAAAAAAACAGACAAAGAAAAAAAAAACAGAGAAATAGTCAGGAGACAGTGCCGCGCGCTGTGTATAGGTTTTTGTAGAAAAAGTGAAGGTTTATACAGTAGCGAGATATTGCCGGGTTTGTTAAAAATAGGTCAATCTCAAAGGTCAAGGTCACTACATCAAAAGTCAAGGTCCATAATGAAAGGTCTGTTAACGATTAATTTACGTGTGAAATATCTGCCATGTTTGTGGAAATTTAAAACATATTTATCAATTAATATGCAAAAACAAAAAATGTGCCGGTGAGATCAAGACGGGAGGGGGGGGGGGCTGAACCCCCCCTCCCTTTCCTCTAGCTATGCAAAAAAGAAATATGTTTAATGTCAGATTATTAGAATGTATATAAATATTCACATGAAAGTACATGGAACAGCTAAATAAAACCAAACATAATCAATAAAACCTGTACGTACTGTTGGCAATATGGTGTTTTTTTCTATTTGCTGTATCATTTTGAAAGAACGGGGGTAGGGTAGCAAAATGGGCCAAAACTTTTTCCCAATGCATAACCCCCCCTACATTTTCTTTCATAAAAACATGCTATAATGTCCCTAGATACACTATGTGAAGTTTTAAAAAAAGTTTGATGGAATTACATTTTTTATCAGCATTTTAGTGCCAAAAATCTGTTTCTTACGTTACTTAAAAATTTGCCATATGAGGTAAGAATTTGCTAAAAAATTCATTCCGTTACATCTTATGTCATAAAAATTGTACTCAACAGTAGTAAAGTAATGTATTCTAATATATTTGAGTAATCCAATTCAACAATTCCGTAAGAATATATATATTTTAGATTTTATGAGTACTATTTCGCCAATTTGCAATTTCACCACAATATTCTGAGACGGTTGAAGATGGGTATATTTGATGGCAATTATCTGACATAAAATCCATATCTTGTGGAGCTCGTAAAAAAGTTCCCCGCGAGGGGTTTGACAGTAAGTGTTTTGAATATACTTCCCTGACATTGTCGCCATAGCACTTTCTATATAGACATAACGTCAGACAGTGCATGAATTTTATATATTTTCATTTCCATGCTTCATAAAAATCGACGGCGGGTGCGGCTAGCCAACAGGGGATGCTTACTCCTCCCGGGCACCTGGTCCCACCTCTAGCTTGCTAGGGGTCTGTCGATGTTTAATTTTGCGCTCTGTTGTGAGTGCTGTTGAGATTATCGTCAGGATCTTCTTTAACTCATTGGTATCCTTTTCTGTTTGTTTTATTACTTATCGGGTCAAGTACTATTGAAATATAATGGTAAGAAAAAAAGTTTGATGCTTTTGAAATCGAGATCTCAGAAGGAAGCATCCTTAAATGTGAAAATGAGGACTCAGAACACTTGTTGAACAAACAGAGGGAGATGACAGATCAGAACAATGTAAGTGTAGACGATAGGTCTATTCTTTTTAAAATGTTGAAGTCCATTTGAAAGGCTATGATCTTATTACTAAAATATAAAAAAATCCTTTATATTTGCTAACAGATGTTAACATATCAAATGTATTCTCTTTGTTACATAACCCTTATATTTATGTCATAAAAGGAAGATAATGTAAATATACTACGTGGTTGCATTATTTCATAAAACAAATGCCATTTTGCTGTCAAGCTATCCGTAAATTAAGTTTCTAACAATACCCTTCCTATAGTTCTTGTTTTTTTTTATTTCTTTACATCAAGACCTCCCTGTCAAGACCACAGCGGAACACATCCATTGGATACAAAAAATAAACCAACATCAAACAGGGAACAACGAGACACAACAAATTACTAAATTCTTAGGATAAACAACAAAGAAGCACCTATTAGTTATCCAGTCTCAGAGTCAAGAAGGCAAGTCAGAATCATTAAAATGTTAAACGTCTTTAAATTCAATAGCATCATTTAAAACCTGATAAATTTACAGCATGGACCAGACATGCACGCTTCGGGTACAAAACCCTCGTCAGTGATCCTCAGTCTAAATAGTGTAATATGGCTAAAAAGTATGAAAATTATGTCCAAAAATGTACCAAAAGACGTAGCAGAATGGGTGGGATATGATGCTACAGGACCCACGTTTTAGAATTTTCAATAAATTTTGTAACAGAAAATTTCAAATGCGTTGAAGAGACAGACGATCAACCAAAGTTGATCGAACTTGGCTACATGCGCCCTCGGGGACTCTTGGTCCACCAGCAGTTACACCCACCAAGTAATTCCCATAGGAACGGTTGCAAACCTCGGAATAAATAACATGAAAGGAGGGGGCATGGTTTGTCAATTTACCATTGGGGGCTTGGGTTTTTCTGTCGGAGCAAGATTATTTTTTTCGACCTGGACCGGGGCAAAATTATTTTTTTCTTGCAAAGTTGGAGCAAGGAAATTTTTTTAACAAAGTGATGGTTGTGTTATCAATAGAAATTATTTATATTTTTACTCCAAATTCTAAATATTAAAATGTTTGTTTATTTTCATTCAAGTATTCAATTTACTTTTACACAGAGAGATAAAAGATTTTTACAATACAATTCTCAATATTTTATATCTTGTATAAGATACATGTATATAACATCTATAAGGGGGTTTGAGGGATTAGTTCTCCAAAACAAATTTTTAAATGTAGAATTGTAAATTGGTGAATAATTGAATTTCTCCTTCCAAGCTTACAAGAACATAAAATTAGACACTTTGGGATACATGCAACATGTATTAATAGCAATACATAAAATTGATAATTTGATAATATATTTCAGCTTTTAAGGAAGCCCTTTTTCCATTCACATACAACTTTAACCTTTAATATCTTCAAATATATGAGCTTAAGCATTAGTAATTAATGTTTTGATAGAAATGTTAAACGTCTTTAAATTCAATAGCATCATTTAAAACCTGATAAACTTACAGCATGGACCAGACATGCACGTTTCGGGTACTAAACCCTCGTCAGTGATCCTCAGTCTAAACAATGTAATATGGCCAAAAAGTATGAACATTATTATAATTGTCCGAAAATGTACCAAAAGATGTAGCAGAATTGGTGGGATATGATGCTACAGGACCCACGTTTTAGAAATTTCAATAAATTTTGTAACAGAAAATTTCAAATGCGTGAAAGAGACAGACGATCAACCGAAGTTGATCGAACTTGGCTACATGTGCCCTCGGGGACTCTTGGTCCACCAGCAGTGACACTCACCAAGTAGTTCAAATGTTAAACGTCTTTATTATACCTCTACTGATTTTTTCCTATATAAAAAGAGACTCATTAAATTTAACTAAATCCCTGAAAATCGCCTGATAAGACTATTTCCCTGCAAAGGGGTGCGTTAGTTGAGAAGACTATTTCCCTAGGGAGTTAGTTTCAAAAATGGGGCGGAGCTTCTTTGGGGGTGTGTCAGTATCAGCCAATCAGCGCCGTTGAAGGTTGATCGGATGATGTGAAGATTGATCGGATGACGCTATCAATACGCGAGCAGAGTAATCCGCCTCCTGTCCGCTTAGCACATTGATTAATCCGCAATGAAATAAAACAATCAAAAATTAAACATGTATGCGTATGATAAAGGATGTTTCTGTTTATCTTATCATCAAAAATTAATATTTTCCGTTACTCAGTCATTCAGTCGAGAAGGCAAGGCAAAATCATTAGAATTTCCATTTGAACCCTGTGAACCTAAGAGATATGTTCGTTTCAGTATAATGTTTGTTTCTTTATACCTAACACATATGTTTGTTTCAGTATAATGTTTGTTTCGGTATAATAAACAGTTAAAGTATACCATTGAGGGAGTTAGCACGATTCTGGTTCCCCTCGACCAGACCTATTTCCCTCGGCTTCGCCTCGGGAAATAGGTCTGGTCTCGGGGAACCAGAATCGTGCTAACTCCCTCAATGGTATACTTTAACTGTATATTAAATTCAGTAGCATCATTAAAACTATGCGAGCGAAGCGAGCCAAAAATATTTGATACAAATTGAAAACTACGGCGAGCGAAGCGAGCCGGAAAATTTTTAAGAATTTTAGCAAAATTTTAAGGTAATTCTTCAAATTCAGATTATTTCTAAGAGCAAGATTAATCTTTTCTTTAACACCATAAACAAATTTTATTTTTCATCAAAATTGAGAGCAGAATTATTTTTTTCGAAAAAAAAAACCCAAGACCCCCCCCCCCCCCCCGAATATCAAATGGACCGTGCCTTACATGTATTTGATTTGTCAGGATGCGTTTAAATTGGAATAATAAATTGCACATAAATTATAAACGGAATTTCGCTTTCCCTTAACGCTTGTATTTGAGCTTTTTTTTTACCTTAAAGATATTTTTACAATCGCATATATTTTAATAGAATAAACAGATGCAAATGTACATGTATGCTGTTTCATCAAATTAAGTACGCACATTGAATATTCCAAATGAATGATTTATTTCTACTTACTTTTTTGTGTATTAAAAAAAAAAACAACTAAATACATACCTCTGAGGAGCACTAGAATGAAAGGAAGGAGCAGCCAAAATAATCTGACCATTCTGTCTTGTCGTGTTTAACTGAAAACAGATTAGAATAACAGGGTTAAGGACTGAGCTTTAATTTAAAACATTTTTGTAAGTAAACATGTAGTTGAAAGCACGCTCATTCAACAGTCCCTTTAAATAATGTATATGCAGAGGTTCCTACAGGTTTCAAGTTTGTAAAAGTTCAATGGAGGTTACTACGACTTATGAACGGCTTTCATCAGCTTGCATATTCTTTTCTCTTTCTAGAATCGATGAGAAAGTTATATGTAACCACCAAAATCATTGATATATAGCCATATGAAGTTTACATTCTAATATGTGGAAATTGTAAGAAGGTTATAAAAATATTTTGAATGGTTTTCTTGCTTTGTAAATGAAAAACTAAACTTGATTTCATACAGAAATTTGCAGGTATCCACGCTTTTGTTTTTGGAAAAAGGTGGTTAATTGATTATTTCAAGAAAAAATAACGAAAAAAATAACCATCTCAAGTAAGAGTTACCTTTCCTAAATCTCAGTGCACTTAATGCCGATGAGTGATATTGAACACACCACCCGCAGATTGAATGAAAATCCTTTATTTTCATAAGTCTATTTACATTTAATGCTAGTTCCTCAATGCCTCTTGTGCTGATTCAATAAATATATATAAATGTATATAATTATCTAAGTTTTATTACTACCAGACAGTACCAGTATACACCAAAGTTTTCTAGGGCATCACTATAAAGAGGAGGGGAAGGGATGGCGGCGGAATTTTTTAGGAAATGTTATACAATTCGTAGAATTCTTTCTAAACTTATGCATTTTATTTCTTCTCTGTTTTGTGGGTAACACCCCTCCTCTCTCTTTCACCTTGCCTGTCCTTAAAAGATGAAAAAAAAAAAAAAAACAGAAAAAATATGATACTCGCTGAGACCAAAACTGTAAATTAACTAATATATTTATATAGTCTTTGAATTGATTAGAAATATTTGAGGCAAGTGTAAATGCGTATGAGAAAGGGAGCATCCATAGCCCCTCCACGTTGAAACGTTTGGAACAAGCATAGTAAATTTTCTCCCTTCATCGTTCTGAAAGTTATATGAATTACAATGGAAATCCTTAATATTAATGTCAGTATCAAAAAAAATCGCAGTCTTGCTACTGCTCGCCAACTTTAATTGCTCTCATTTTCAAAAAAAAAAAAAAATATTAATAAATAAAAAAATACAAAAGAAAAACAGAGGGGAGGAGGGGGAGCATCACAATATATTCAAGAGGTACAAGAAAATACGTCTTTTACCTGGTGGTAATCAAATTTCGCATGTAAGTTGTTTTTTATGTGAAAGAATGGCAATTCAGAGTTAGATTGCTCCATATTCATACATGTTTTTTATCCGAAAATACTAGTATTTCAAGTAATATTTATCGTAGAACACGATGAAATCAGCCTAAGATTGTTCCATTTTATAACAGCCCCCCCCCCGCATCTAACTCGGCCTCGTTGTTTCGCGCCTCAAATTAACTTGAATTAATATAGTAATATAAGTATTGCTTGGGGGTAACTTCTAAATCAAGAACATGCAAACTTTATATTGCCTCGGTCTTCTCCCTGTAAAGGTCCTTGTTTAGGGAATTGAGAAACATTATGTCAGTCAAATTGAGAACTTATTTCTTTTTCATAATTTACAGTAAAGAAGTTTAAAAGAAAGTGGAGGCTGAACAAGAAAAAGGTCAAAACCTCTGGGCCGAAACCTCTCGGCTCTGAACAAGGAAAAGGCCAAAACATCTAGCAACCCTTTTCGTACCTTCTTCGGACTGAAGAAGGATGCGAAATAAAAGAAAATCGAAAAATCTATCACGGACACTCTGACGTCTTAGGAATTTGGGTGCCTATATCTTTATAAGACAACTATTGATCTTGTTCCAAAGTCCCGTCGTTTCCATTCATTAT
The DNA here is from genome assembly GCA_033119305.1 of Pinctada imbricata. Classification (NCBI taxonomy): domain Eukaryota; kingdom Metazoa; phylum Mollusca; class Bivalvia; order Pterioida; family Pteriidae; genus Pinctada; species Pinctada imbricata. Next base: position 26,264,440 of record VSWD01000011.1, on the reverse strand, counting down.
TATGTTAAATGCCGTCATATCAGCTAACAGATGATAATATATCAAATATATTTGCAAAAATGGTATATGAGTAAAGATATTCTTTCTCGAATAGCCATTTGCAATACTTTTGAAATTACATTTATTGTTGACCTAAGAATCAATGATACCCCCGGTGTGCATATGAATATACATATGGTAGTTTTAAAGGGCATACGTCTGCACATAAATGAGCGACATAACACATATTTAGAATTGTCCTGCTTCACATAGTGTATAATCTATAACAATGAATTGATTTTCTGAGGTAGTTTTCCTTTAACATGTTTAATTGTCAAAAAACACAAAATGTTGATTCAAGGGACTTAACACCTCACAAAATTGAGCAAAAGAGCAGTTATAGCATGATACCTTCTTGACCTAAATTTGTGAGTATGAAAGTTAAGAAATAAATGTATTCCCTGTGAGAGTTTTATATCCAACAAATTAATTGATTTTTTTTGATATTTTTCCTTTAAAAATAAGGAAACCTCAGAATATTGAATTTTTCAAAGTTTCATGGACATAATTCTGCATATAATTGAGCGACATGACCCATACATAAAGTTGATTAATATTTCTTGATGTTTGAAATTTATTGTTGATCTAAGGACCAATGATTCCCCCGCCGGGCGTATGGTAGTTGTAAAGGGCATAAGTCTAAACATAATTGAACGACAGAACCAATATTCAAACATGGTGTAAAATCTACAACAATGCATTGATTTTCTCAGGTAGGTGTCCTTTAACATATTAAAATGTCAGGAAACCGCAAAACATTGATTAAGGGACATAACACCTCACAAAATTGAGCAGCATAGCCTGTAAAGGTTCTCGACCAAAATTTCTGAGTACAAGGTCTAAATTTTAGAAATCAATTTATTCCCTTTGAGGGTTTTCTTTTAGATATTTTGAAATCACAAAATAATGTTTTTTTTTTTCTTGGGGGCAAACCTCTGCATATTATTGAGTGACATGACCCATATTTGAACTGGACCTGTATTTCTTGGTGTAAGAGTTATATCCAGCAAATCAATTGATTCCCTGTGACAGGTTTCCTTTAAGTGTATTTAAACCTCATAATATTGAATTAAGTGCATGGAAGCCTCAGAATATTGAATTTTTATAAGTTTCAAGGGCCATAATTCTGCACATGATTGAGCGACATGACCCATACTTAAAGTTGATCTATATTTCTTGATACATGTTATATGTATATCCAAGAAATCAATTTATTTTCTGTAACGGTTTTCCTTCAAATGTCTGGAAACCACAAAATTTTGAGTTTTTCTGTTTCAACTGGCATAACTCTGTACAAAATTGAGCGACGTGACACATATTCGAACGTGACCTGTATTTCTTGGTGTAAAAGCTATATCGAAGAAATCAATTATCTATAACGGCTTTCCTTTAAATGTCTAGAAACCACAATTTTTTTTAAATTTTTCGTAGTTTCAAGGGGCATATCTCTGCACGTAATTGAGGGACATGACCCATATTTGAACTTGGTAGGGGTCCGTCGATGTTTAATTTTGTGCTCTATTGTGAGTGCTGTTGAGATTATCGTCAGGATTTTCTCAGGAAATTTAATTTGTGTCACATTTGTGTCACACTTATGCCCTTTGCTGCGTGGAGCTCGTAAGAAAGTTCCCCGCGAGGGGTTTGACAGTAAGTGTTTTGAATATATTTCCCGGACATTGTCGCCATAGCACTTTCTATATAGACAAAACGTCAGACAGTGCATAGTTTATATATATTTTCATTCCATGCTTAAACATCGAAGGCGGGTGCGGCTAGCCAACAGGGGATGCTTACTCATCCCGGGTACCTGGTCCCACTTCTAGCTTGTTAGGGGTTCGTCAATGTTTTATTTTGTGCTATATTGTGAGTGCTGTTGAGATTATCGTCAGGATCTTCTTTAACTTATTGGCTTGTATCTCTTGGTGTTTAAGCTATATGCAAGAGATGAATTGATTATCTGTAACATTTTTCTTCTAAATGTCCGGAAACCACATGTGGGACGGACGCACAGACGGATATGTGCATCACTATATACCCCCACCATTTTATGGCGGGGTTATGAATATGAAAGAATCTAAATCTGATAAAAAAAAGCACATGTGGTATTTACATAGCTGTCTGTGTAAGAATCTTTCAAATCTTCCACGAATATAATGACCAGTTTTAATTCATATGTAAGGATTAAAAGAATGATAGTGATCTAAATAATATGACTTCTCTATACAATGTTTATCCTATACTCGTATTAAAACTGAAAACAGAATGGAATAACAAACCAAAAAATACTCAAATAGTTAACTATCGATAAGTCTTTAATCTTAAAACAGATGTTTTTTTCTCCGTCAAAGATGAAAATACACTCAATGAAAAGTCCCTTTAAATTGTATCATTGGTACTCATTACATTTTTGAAGGATTCGTCACCTGTCAGACATTTTAAAAGATAATGTAAAGATTTTCACGGTGTCGTGGCGTATCTTGTTCAAATGTTTTGTCGTTTTCATTCAAATTCGATTTGTTATTTTGAATGTAGAAATATCGAATGACTCTTTCCTCTTTTGTAGTAAAAGTACGTCACCGTAAAATCACACGAATTAGACAAAGCTCCGTCGAAACGAAACGAAGAGGTCAGCGATTAATGGTGTGTTATAAAAAAATAGCATATATGCTACAATGTGAATTTGAAATTGTTTAGAAAGAAGTTTTCTATACCAGTCAAAATTTCTGACTAACCACTTCTTCAGTTACTTGAATATTGGTAAAATGTTAACTAAGAAATTTTGACAAGTATAATTAATGTTTAATCATTAATATTGTCTAACCTTTTTCCTAAAATAAATCTTAGATAATCTAAAGTTCAAAACCGGCGTCGGACACTAACAATTAACTTCCTGTTTTCTTCTGAGTCACACTTCAGAATGTTGTTCATTCCGGGGGTTCACAACCGTTTGCATGGGAATTCTCACGATTTGGCATTGCCTTTTCGACTTTGAGACTGAATAACTGTGAGGTACTTCTTTGATGTTTATAAGTATTATATTCCCTTTCTTATCCCCGAATTTTTAAGCATCAGCAATTAAGTTAGGCGATTCTTAGGAGACATTTCTCATCTAGTAAGGGTAATTTCGCCTCGACACAAATTCAAGATTCCATTTTCGTTTTCTTAAATATACGACGTCCAATCTTATAAGTAAATGTCTTTTTCATCGAAGTCTATGGAACAACCACCTCTGTTTAAGTGCTTCCCACGCCTCTCACAACATTCACATGGTAGTTTCAATAAAAATTATATTCACAAAGGTTTATGGTACATGTATCGAAAAATAAATACTAGAGTAAATATTACAGAAGTACTCATCAGTTATTCAGTCTCATAGTCGAGAAGGCAAGGCAAAATCATTAGATTTTCCACAGGAACGGTTGCGAACTTCGGAACGAATTAATTCCGAAGTGAGACCAGGTACCCGGGGAGAGTCAGCGTCTCCTGATTAAGAGAATAGTTTACAACGAAGTCTGAAAAAAAAGATCTGGCCATTTGAAGATTTAGGTCTAATGATCTAAAATGAAAGTTTTGAATTCATAGGAACCCTTATAAATCGAGCTTCAACAAATAATTCATTTTCAAATGACTCACGTTTCAATTTCTTATTGATTGACCTTTTATGAAGTAATTATTTATTTTACATCTTTAAACTGATTTAGAGTCAACGACAGTCAGGGATTCCCCATTTACTACTGTGTTTCAATTTCTTATTGATAGACCTTTTATTAGATAAGTATTAAATTATTTTACGTCTTTAAACTGATTAAGCGTCAATTTTAAAAGAGGGAAATAAGATTTCAAAGGCAGTCAGGGATTCCCCATTTAATTAATACTGAGATACCAGAAATGCAGAATGGAAACGAAAGACAAAATAGGCGCTTAACAAAGCCCTGCAAGACTTCTTATCATGAACATGATAAACAGTATCGTTATTTATGATCGATTAGCATTACCGAGGAGTAATGTGAATGAAACATTTTGTTGTGCGAGTGGAGAAAAAAAAATCATTATAAAACTTTTTTTTCTATTTCCTTTCATCGAACACGAGGACGGGTTCATCATATCTTTATGTTAGAAAGGGAAGCCATAGGGCGAGTGGAAACATACTTTTTGAATTATATAATTACATGTATATATATTTTTCTTTTGGCCTTGACTGGCAGATATGGATAAGAGGGTTTCCAGCCTGTGATTGATGGTCAGTTGGAGACGGCCACGTCTTTGAACTGCGAAAAAAAAAAATTGAATGCAAAAAATCCTACTTTTTGACAGAATTTTAGCGTGGAATTAGTGATTTTGTTATGCTCGTACAAAAATGTATATGATGTGGATGTAACAGATAAATCCGAAAAGAAAGAAAAAAGAATAACTCTGATAGTAGCGGTAGTGAGTACAGCTCGCAGTTGGTCAATAGTTATTTTGTCTCTGACTATTTGAACCATCCAAACCGCCGAATATACTTGTATCTTCCGAAATGGAAGTAACCGGATGTGGCAATTCTACCGAATTGAAGCGACGGGTGTTGCATAAAAGCAGAAGATACTGACTCTTCCTGGGCACATGGTCTCACTCCCATATTGTGAGTTCGCTTCTTTTCATGTGGTGGAGGTTTTTGTTTGTTTGCTTTGGTATGTGTTTTATCCTGATTATGTATGCCTTCGGTTTATGATTTTATGAATACATATTTTGTACTGTATATTGGGATGAGTCATTATCCATATTTGTCATTTTGATGAACCAGCGATAAAACGTTTTGTGTACGGAATTTTATGTATTTTAGCTATGCAATATTAGTATGGTAAATCTAAATAGTTCGTGTCAAAGACAAAGGAACTGATTTGTGGTTATATATCATTCTGAGGCAGAAAGGTTGATTAGAGGGTAAATAGGATTTCCAGGTGTCGAATTCAATCCCAACCCTTAAACAAGGCTATCGGAATAGTACTTTTTGTGTGTAAATTTGTTGTTATTTGAGGCTTTGTCTGCTGGTGTGATGACGTTATGCTTTTGGAGGTAGGTCGAACCTGTGATAACATCAGGGTTTTTAAATGTTAAACGTCTTTAAATTCAATAGCATCATTTAAAACCTGATAAATTTACAGCATGGACCAGACATGCACGTTTAAGGTACTATACCCTCGTCAGTGATCCTTAGTCTAAACTATGTAACATGGCCAAAGAGTATGAAAATTATTATGTCCAAAAATGTACCAAAAGACGTAGCAGAATGGGTGGGATATGATGCTACAGGACCCACGTTTTAGAAATTTTAAGAAATTTTGTAACAGAAGATAGACTCGAATCTGGTGTTCACAGTTGCTTGTAAGTTGTAAATTCTAGATAAAAGTACATATAATACTCTGATGCATTTTATCTTTTCGGAAAGGTTTCGAGCTGTACATCATCTTTTTTCGTCCAACGTCTAGCATATTCCGCACACAAGTCCACGATAATTTTAAAATTTTTGTTACAAGTAAAGAATTTACTTTCTCTGTATTTAGGAACCTTTTTTATAAGACTACCCATAAACATTCAATTAATTAACAAAGGTTTCGATCTTCTAAAAATCTCTAATATTTTTCGTGATCATCGCGTACAAAGTACTATTCCTCAATATTTTAAAAATTATAACCTCTTCTTGTTTGTTACAAGTATAAGAAACCTATTAGAAATTTCGTATTTAACTACAATAAAGAAAGATCATATCCTAAAATACTTGAATCAAGTCCTGCATCTTGAGAATGTCTAAACTTTATTTTGGATTTAAAAATTTTCAGATTACTTAACTGCGGATGCCCGTGTCCAAGGACTTTAATTGGGCCGATGTACAATTTTATACAATTGTTCCCATAGCAACGGACTATCTCTTGCATATTTAAAAAAAAATTCTTTCATGTTTTGAAAGATCTAATTGAATAATTCATTAATTATAATTACTTTGAATTAAAATTCAATGATCTAGTAAAAAGGACTCTAAATATTTTCTAAAATTGATTTTATTTTTGGGATTCGAGTTCATGTTACCATAGCAACGTACACAAACTTTGTTCCATTGTGAATATTTATGTATTATTTGCATAAACAACCGAAAAATGACTTCCAAAATTGCATTTTTTTTCAATATTCAAAGTACATTTTATATCAACCGGATGTGATGTTAATTTTTTTCTTTTGTTTACTTTTGGATCAGACCCAATCGTATGTCTAAATCTTATCAAAATCTGAGGCATGTCGTGCCATGCGTTCTTCATAAAAATGGAAATGCTTACATAGCTATTAATTGCATGATTAAACCTTTAATTTTAAACTCCAAATAACAAAGGGGAATAATTATAATGAGAGGAAGAAGCAGAAATTTTGGAACAAAACGGTATTTGCAAATGCCGAGACTGAGAAAACTGACAGCTGCTTGTTTGCCAGGTTATACAAACCTACTGACAATCGTATTATTAGAAAAAAAGACTACTAATACGATTGTTTAGTAATAGCTCCAAAGTACAAATATTACATTTTCGAATTTCCTTTATACCGCCTGCTGTGATTGCTGTACTGTACTGTACTGTACTATACTGTACTGTCCTTTACTGAACAGTCCTTTACCGTATTGTAATACAAAGCAAGCAAGCAAGCAATGGAATAAATATTAATGCTTTGATTATTAAGAGAGCTATCCAAGAATTGAAAGGCACAGTCTACAACTTCTCCGGCAGACTCTGTTGTCTGAGTTGATGAGTCAACAAACACAGGTGTGTTGTCTATTCTGAGGGTATTCTCTGTGACGAAAGATTCACAGAAATATAGACAGTCTGAGTCGTTATACTTCTTGTTGAAATATACTAGTAGATCATCTGAATTTCAGTGATAGGTCTGTCTGTGTCATTATCCCCTGCTTGCATGCAACACCCGCCGCTTCAATTCGGTAGAATTGTCACATCCGGTAACTTCCATACTGATATTTTGGATTTGAATTGTCACATCCGGTAACTTCCATAGTGATATTTTGGATTTTCACAGTAGAAATTTTCAAATTACCAAAATACTTTTAGGTCAAGGTTTCCGCTTTCATAAACTAGTTAAGACTTTCTGGAAATTTTACAAAAATTACAGTCAACTTCTTTTTAAATTAGGATCTATACTTGCAACAGAGTACATTACTATGGGTATTACACAACCTGTCTTTTATGGTGATATGATAATCAAAATAAAAAGGATCAAAGGTAGGCAGTATAACCATCGAAAATGCGTCAGAATCATCAAACGTCTTTTATACCGTGGGTATGATCCTAATGTCACCAGACGGACACTAGGCTTGGTACTTGACCAATCTACAGTCTTGTACAAGACTTGCACTGACTGACTGTGACGACGGGACTCCATGACGGGCCCTGTCCAAACCTCTTTAGAGAAGACAGGGCCCCGACCACCTGTCCTCTCTGAATGTCAGTCGGACTCCTCGGGTGATTACATACATGAGCTCGCTACAGCCGGCAGAGCACGGACTGTATTACGCATGCCCTCTTTTTATATCCATTTACATATTCATCTGTGTCTCTGGGGCCTCTGCGTTTTGCGGTCTTGTTTGTGTAATGTCATCTTACAGTGAGGAGGTTGTTTTACACCACAATTGTAGGTTCTTCGAAACCTCTGGGTAATTGGAGAAGTGAGAGGGTTGTGCGCACGTAATCCAGGATAACCACACCATTTGCTACTTGCGTGACAGATGGCCGTCCAAAGTCGGCACCGGTTACCCATTGGTCTCGTCGGTTTATGTGTAGTCTATTGTGTTTGATGTTTACATGTCGTGTGTCTCTTTTCCGTCTCGTGCTGTACTCGTCTTTTGTGTTTTTGCATCGGGTGTTTTGGTGTTTTACTGTTGATGCTGCAACGGGGTCTTGTTGGAGATCTCCTCCCTCCTTTTTTTTGTCAACATATGCCCTTGGGTACTCCTGGTCCACCAGCAGTAACAGTCACCAAGTGGTACAAAATGTTAAACGACTTCAAATTCAATACCCCTCGGTTTTCTTGATAATCTCATACCTGTATTATCACGGTCACCTAAAATGATACACAATTTCTGAAAAGATTTGATTTGATTTGATTTGATACTCGTATATCTTTACAAATATGGGATCGATTTGAATGTAATTGTCCTCCCTTGTCATATAACATCGTAATATTTGAAACTTTGTAACGATACTTAGGGTTTACAAAAGTATTAGATGGTGGAAAAAGGTTTAATTTGATTGATTGGAAAAGTGATATCTGTTAAACTACATACCTTTTATAGAGTTATTTTCTGATCTTTTTGAAACTCTGTCCTCTTATACATGGTGCGGTACAATGATTTATCATACACTTAAAGAAGACATACAAGAATTTCATATTAGTAGTGTCAAAAGAATTTTGCCTTGAGTCACTTCTGTAGGAGGGGACTTTCTTCTTAAAACTTTAAGTTTCTGGTCTTTTATAATATAATAGGGTGAGCATGACTTGAGAACATTGTAAGAAAAAAAAAAAAGAGAAAAAATGGGAAAAGTCCCATGATCTGATCACCCTTTTCAACGAAATATAATAATAAATCGAACATTTCTGTTTACTCATGTTTTTAATCAAACAGAAAGAAACTTAAACTAGAATACAGTTAAAGTTTTTTTTCTGTTATTAACTTTTTAAAGTTCAGTTCTCATTATTTTACTTATGTAAGAGAAGTAGGTTATACAGAAGAAAAAAAAACAATAAGAAGAAAGTTGACATATTTATTGAACATTGTTTAAGCTTGCCAGTAAGCTACTTGTTCAGTATTATATTACACAATGGCTGGAGCTTCTTCGGACGGTACGAGAATATGATAAAAGCAGATCAGATCCCCTTTTCCAGAATGATCAGTGACATCCTGCATTGTGACTGAATGACTGTCATCATCACCAAACAAGAGAAACTTCTTTTTTTCTTTTTCTTTCCATGGAGCTGTTGCGACGGGTGTTGCATGCAATTAGGAGACGCTAACTCTCCCCGGGCACCTTGTCTCACTTCGGAATGTTGTTCATTCCGGGGTTTGTTACCGTTCCGATGTGAATTCTTACGATTTGGACTTGTCTTCTCGACTTTGAGACTGAATAATTTTAGGTACTTCTTTGATGTTTATTTCAAAAGTCTATGTATTCTACTATGACCTCTCATTCTATCTCTGCATAAATGGGCTGGGTCTTTTTGCGCCAGAGTTCGCTCCATATTTTGGTCTATAGTGGGTCTATGGGAAACGTCTTCAAATTCACAAGCATCACTTAAGAACAGATAGATGTGAAGCTGGACAGGACCTGCACGTTTCGGGTACATACCATAGTTCGCTGATATCAAGCTAAACAATGTAATATGAACACGAGTGTGGAAAATTAGTTGGTCTAAACTGTACCGAAAGACTGAAAGGATTGTGGGAAATGAGCTATTTGACCTACGTTTAGAACTTCAAGAAATTTTTTGTAACAGAACTCTTAGAATGCGTTGAAGAAAAACTATCAACTGAGTTGATCGAATTTGGCTACATGTGCCCTCGGGGTACTCTTGGTCCCTAGCAGTGACAGTCACCAAGTGGTACAAATGTTCAACGTCTTCAAATTCAATATCCCTTGGTTTGTCTTGATAATCTCATAATCACGATTACCACAATGATACAACATTTGGGAAAAAATTGGATTGATACTCGTATATCTTAACTGTAGAAAAATTTTATACGATTTTCATTTTTACATGTCTCTAATTTTTATGTTCTCATTATGAACTGCGTTTTTTTTTGTCAATCTTCAGAACGGTCAGTGTAATCACAAATGATGGAAAACTTTGATAGAAATTGGATCAAATATTAGTGTTAAATCTTATCTTTAAGTAAGATATAATTTCAATACAATTGTCCAAGTTTAAATTTGTCATTTTTGAAATATATTTGTTTTTACTATTATTCTCGTCACTACACATTTCTTGTCCATATACCGTTCGTATAAATTATCATATACTGCTGAAAATAAGAACAGAATCGCACTGCCATTTCTTGTGTACTCTGTTATCATACGAATTTTGCGAAGTATCAGAAAAAATATAAACACTTAACCTATCACAGTACAAAGTGCAGACATCACTGTACACAAATATGGGATCGATTTGAATGTAATTGTCATACCAGGAAACCGCTAGAATTTAAAAACAAAATGTTGCATTTTTTGAAATATCAGCAATCTTAGGAATTTTGGAATAAATCCCTCAACTTTAATATACGTCTTTTTGTCCTGTAATTTTGAGACATAATTAAAAGTATCTTCTTCGTGATGATGGTGTTTCGGTTGCCATTTTTGTCAGTAGTACACAAGAAATGGTTCAAATACAAAAATAGGGGAAAATTCAAAATTAACACCTTTTTGCTAATTCTCGGTAGTTTCCTGGAGGGTATATGTTTTACAAATTACAGACAAATTCCTATCAGGTTAGATTACAAGATTTAATTATCAATGGATTATCTAATAGTTTCATTCTACTCAAAATGGTGTAATTTGACTAGAAGGTAAAGAGAAAACCCATTGTGATTCTAAACTTTTTTCAGCAGTATATAACATCGTAACGGCACTTAGGGTAAAAAAATTAGAAGGCGAAAGGGATAATTGATTGATTAGAAAAGGTTATTTGTTAAACTACATACCTTTGATATAGTTAGTTTCAGATCTTTTAAAACTTTGTCCTCTTTTACCTGTGTAGTGCACGGCTTTGTTATACATGTAAAGAGGACATACAGAATGTCCTCTGTAGTAGTGTCAAAGGGAATTTTGCCTTTTGTCATCTTCAGTAGGAGGGGACTTATATTTACAGATTTCAAATTTCCGGTCTTTTTATTTGACTAAATAACTAGGATAGTATGACTTGAGACATTATACCAAAAAAAGAAGAAAAATGGGAAAACCTAGTTTTGACAAATCAAAATGGTCTTATCATCCTTTTAAACGAAATACAATGATAAATCGAGCATTTCTTATTACTCATGTTCTTATTCAAACAGAAGAAATACTTAAATTAGACTACATTTAATGTTGTTTTCTTTTTAATAACATTTTTAAAGTTCAGGTCTATTTTTGTTCCTCTACTTTTCTTGTTTATTTTTGTTGGTTTTTTAAATTGTGGGTTATTTTTTATTATAACCGACCACATTAAGATTATTGATGTATTAATAACACAACAATGAATAACAGTTATACACAAAATCCGTAGAAACACAAAAGACTTATATTCTTGATTACCATCCCCCCAATCCCAAATGAAACAAAACACAAAAACATTCCTACCAGTAAACAGAAAATCAAATTCAAGGAATTGTGTTCCCCCGCTTTTGGGTTTTGTCTTTAAAAAATGCTTACATACACCCCAAATATTCTTAAGTTTCCATAATATATCTCATGTATTATCAAAATTCTAATTATCACAAATCTACACTAAGAAAAGATCTGAAGGTCCACACTTTTGTTATCAAGGGAAAGGTCTTGTGAAAAGGGATGTATATGTGAAAGTCCTTTTTTACATGTACCACTCAAAAATTATGGTCTATGTTGAAGTGATAAATGTGGGCCAACCTCCAAGGACGAGGTCGCAAGGTCAGAATGTCGTTACCAACGAACAGGCTTTATCACAAGGAATTCATGTCTGAAATATGCCCAATCACTAACTTTTAAAAAAAGTTATGGAAAATGGTTAAAGTTTTTGAAAAGAAGGTCAAACTTCAAGGTCAAGGTCACAAGGTCATTCTTTATTTGGTATCCATTGAAAGGTTTTGTCACAACGAATACACATGTGAAATTTGAAAGCCCTATTACTTACCAGTCAAAAGGTATGGTTTAGGTTAAAATTTTTGAAGTAAGTCAAACTCTAAGGTCAAGGTCTCCAAGTTAAAATGTTTGGTATGATCGATATTGTCATTGTATCTATATGTGTTTTGAGCCAAATATAACTCGTCTATCGCCATGTTATTTTCATTTCTATCGACGCGAACC
>VSWD01000011.1:26056249-26251833 GCA_033119305.1 Pinctada imbricata | reverse complement strand
ATGCGGGGATTCCTTGTCCATGAGCAGTGACAGTCACCAAGTGGTACAAATGTTAAACGATTTCAAATTCAATACCATTGGGTTTGTCTTGATGATCTCATACATGTATAATCACGATCATCATAAATAATAAAAAAATTGTGAAAAGATTTGATTTGATACTCGTATATATTAGATTTACAGAAATGTTATACGATTTTCATTTTTTTCATATTTCTCTTATTTTTTGTTCACGTTCACTTTCTTTTTTGCGTTTGTTTTGTCAATCTTCAGAATGGTAATTGTAATCAAAAATGATACAAAACTTTGATAGAAAGTGGATAAGATATTAGCGTTAAATCGTATCTTTAAATAAGATACAGTCCGGATTACGTTAACTGTACCCCTTTAACGTTTTTTCTCCTTCATCTCTCCAAATTTCGCTTCTATTTTCCGTCTTCATTTTCCCTCACAAAATTTCTCTTCTAATTTTCCTCCTTTATTTCGCCTTCAGTGTTGGAAGAGAAAAATGAACACGAATTTTTAAGAAACAGAAGCAAAACGTACAAGGAAAGAGAAACGCAAAGCGTAAACAGAACAGAAACGAAAGCGAAATATTTCGTTTTCATTCCGCTTTCAGTCCTCTTGTCAATCAAGGCGAGGCTTCCTCATTGCATATTAGGGGATTTCCCTAAACAGAGGGTACAGACGTAATTTGATGTAATGTAATGTAACGTTTATTAGCCAAAAGCATAAACTTATAGGCATATAACAATGCATAAATACAATAAATATACATTAAGTTCATAGAGACAATGAAAAGATATACATGTAACATGAAAATGAGCTGTTGTAATGAGTTGCGAAAGGAGGTTCAATAAAAATACAATTTATGAGTTATGAATCGATAGATTTACAGCATTATGACGTATCTTACAAGATTCGAGCAGAAACTTTCCTAATGAAAATAATTCTTTAACATTAACTGAGGATAAAAGCTGTACCAATTTAAAGGATGAAGGTCTCCTCCAATAATATGGTTTTATACAATTTTATATATTATCATATAGAGGACAAACTAGAACAAAATGATACTCATCTTCAACTGAGTTACATACATGACATAATCTGTTTTGACGAGCAATATTGGAATATCTGCCTACCTGTGTGCAGAAAGTCTAAATTTAGTAATAATAGATATAAATTTTGTAGGTAAATCTGTAGTAAGATAGAACTGTAAAGTGAACCTGTCAATAATATGCTTATAGAAAAGACATTTCGATGAACGTTCGAAAAATGAGTTTCGCTCCTGCAAAAAGCAATCAGTCAAGCGAGTTTTACAAACTCTCAAAAAAGTTTGTCATTTGTAACATTATGGCAGATCCATAAGTCTCCGAGACCCAACGAAAATAACACATTTCTAACACACAGAAGCCACATATTACTATTACAATTGTCATTATCTATTCTTTACAACATATCTTTGTAAACATTTTGTAGTATGCTGTTTTCTGTCTTTAAGAGCTTAATCCAATATTTAAGTATTTGTAAATAAAATTTAATATAAAGTGGTGACCTTCCCAGTTCTGAGTATACCATCATATTAGGAGTAGATTTTTTGACTTTGAGAACATACTTCAGGTATTCTAAATATATTTTTTCGATGAAATCTGTTTTATAAAACCCCCAGACTTCCCCTGCATAATTAAGTACGCTAGAAATATAAGTATCAAAAAGGCTAAGTTTAGTTTCGTAATTGAAATACACATTTTCGAATTTTCTTTTAAGACCATTCATACATTTTCGACCTTGTGATGCAATAGGTTTTGTTGTAAGCCTGAAATTTCCAGTGTAAAATAAATTCAAACCCAGATAATTGAAACTTTTTAGTATTTCTATATTTTCTCATTTGTAGTTCCATTTGAGATTATGTGAAATCCTACTTGATTTACGAAATACAACTATTTTTGTTTTCTGAACATTGACTGTGAGCTTCCATGTATCGCAATATTCTTGTAATGAGTCTAACAAATTCTGCAGGTCGATTGCAGACTTGATGTAATTTCTTTGTGTTGCATTAAAATACACAACTAATTTGTTTTATTTAGGTACATCGTAAACGAACTTTTTCTGCATATTTAACATTTATTAGTAAATCGAAAAGTAGCTTTTTGTATGTATAAGTAACAAATCGTGTTTGTTATCTTCGCATTTGTACTTCTATAGCACAAATCCATTTTTAAAGTAACATACCAATTAATAAATCGTTGTTTTGACAACCGCGCAGGGTACATGTACGTAGGTGTCGTTTATCTATTACCTGCCAGGTGTGAAAATCATCGGAGCGTGATACAATGTATCACCATGCGGTCATTTCAACTTTAGATAGGGAGATAATATCTTCATAATGAATTTAAGTTAAAAAATTTTTAAATTTATAATATAATATAATAATTTTCAGTTATACGAAATGCATACTTAATTAAATTCTGCATTTTTAGGCAAAATATGTATTTTTTGTGCAAAAACCACTTATTTTGAGAAAATACTTATAATCTGCCCAAATTTTCACATTCTGGCTATGGTAGGATGCTATTTCTTATTATGAAAGGGAATGAATGTCATTTGATATATGAAATTCAAATTATATGCTATTTTGGGGCAAAAAACTTAATTTGTATGCAAAAATCGCTTATTTCTGTGAATAATTCTAAAATTTCATATTTTCATAATTTCAAAGTAGGAAAGGCTTCGTATGATTAAATGGTATATCAGTGATCAAGTGAAATAAGCAAGAAGAGAATGTTGTCATTATTACCTATTTTTGGAGGAATATCTTTATTTTCATCTAAAAATCACTTATTAATTTTAAAATTATTCACAGAAATAAGTGATTTTTGCATACAAATTAAGTTTTTTGCCAAAAATAGCATATAATTTGAATTTCAGA
Organism: Pinctada imbricata; assembly: GCA_033119305.1. Lineage (NCBI taxonomy): Eukaryota > Metazoa > Mollusca > Bivalvia > Pterioida > Pteriidae > Pinctada > Pinctada imbricata. The sequence continues at coordinate 26,248,904 of VSWD01000011.1, read as the reverse complement.
TATCAAATGACATTCATTCCCTTTCATAGTAAGAAATAGCATCCTACCATAGCCAGAATGTGAAAATTTGGGCATATTAAAAGAATTTATAAGTATTTTCTTAAAATAAGTGGTTTTCGGACAAAATATACATATTTTGCCTAAAAATGCAGAATTTAATTAAGTATGCATTTTGTATAACTTTAATTTGATCAGATAATTTATCATCTATATGAAAACAGCTTTCAGTCTTTAATTACACTCGGGATAATGAATTTATAAAAAAATTCCAGAAATCTGTTATTTTTAAACAAAAAACAGGCATTTTACCCCAAAATGAAATAAAAATATACCGTACTTGCTTTGAAATGCAATCCCTGAATGAACCTAAATAATTTCAGTTGAAAATATATTATTACTATCATTTGAAGAAACCCTATATAGATTCAATAAATATTCTACAGAAATAAGTGATTTTTGAATGAAAAATATGTTTTTTCCCCAAAATACCAAAATTATGACAAAATGTCAATAAAAAAATATATAAACTCAAAGAGTATTAAAAGTTACACTAGAAAATAGCTTTCAATCATTGATTTCATAACGGATAAGGCTTTTTTATTTATATACAGAAATAAGAGATTTCTAAATGAAAATATAGGTTTTTGTATAAAAACGACAATTTCGAGGCTTTTGCAAGAAATTAACAATACAAAATATATCCCATTTGAGAGAGGACACTTTAAAGTTATTTTCTACACCTTCAATGAATGATCACATGCAGTAGCGTTGAACTGAAAAGCTGTAAAAAGTCAAAATTACCTAAAATTTCTGTGAAATTTTGCAAATTATTGACTTATAACCCCCAAAAATCATACGAAAAGTAGAAATTGAGACTTATTATTAATTTCATCTGAAAGAAGATCAAAACAAGTATACATTCACATGGTTTAATTTTTCAAATATCTATTCCTATAAAATTTATAAAATTTTTCCATTTTTCAGTGATTTTTGATAAAATATACATGTTTTTCACCCAAAACTAGTAAAAGCCCCTAGTTTAAGTGGGGCATGGCCCATTTCATATTCAGGGGACATCCCTTGAACTAAAAATCAGGGTCCCATAAATTCCCCCGGGGGTGCAGGTATTGCCCAACTAGCTCATGGTATATTTGGACCCAATGAAATTTGACCAATGGGTCAGCAGAATTTTATGGGTCCCAAGTACTATAAAGCCTAAGCTCACGCGGCAAGATACGCCTGTTGGGATTTTTTTCACAACATCAAAATATAAGTCCCATAACTCCATAAGGACAAATTGGTGTACATTAAAATCGAGAGGCGGCTTCCTCTTCAAAGTCTGATCACAATGTACATTTGTACAAATATCATGAAAATCTGTTCATGCATATTCAATTTATTGCGTGCCATGCACCTATATTTTGCCCTTAGCTTAACATGTATGTGCATATAATCCCCCCCCATTACACATAATTTCCCAGTAATGCGACAAAAAATTAAAACCCGTTACATATGTCAAAGAACATCTTTTCTACTTGAAGTATACAAAATTTCAAAACATTTTGACCAGAAATAGTTTTTTAAAGAATTTTTGAACAATTTTTTGTATATTTTCATTGTATTTCATAAATCTAAGTCCCATAACTCTGTAACAACATATTGGATGAACCTGAAAATCATAAGGAGGCTTCCTCTCCTCAGTCCAATCATAATGTATGAACATCGTGAAAATCCATTGACGCATATTCAAGTTATTGCGTTCCATGCACCTATATTTTGCCCTTAGCTTAACAGGTTTAGGCATATACCCCCCCCTCCCATCACACATTAAACATAATATCTCGCGTCATGCCACAAAAAAATTAAAAACCCATAAGATATGTCAAAGAACATCCTTTCTACTTGAAGTATACAAAATTTAAAAACATTTTGACCCGAAATAGATTTTTAAAGAATTGTCAACTATTTTAGTATATTTTCACTGTATTTTAAAAATCTAAGTCCCATAACTCTGTAACAACAAATCCGATTAACCTGAAAATCGAAAGGCAGCTTCCTCTCCACAGTCCAATCATAATGTTTGAATATCGTGAAAATCCATTGATGCGTATTCGAGTTATTGCATTCCATGCGCCTATATTTTGCCCTTAGCTTAACATGTATGTGCGTATAACCCCCCTCCCAGTACACATAATATCTCTGTCATGCGACAAAAAAATTAAAACCCATTACATATATCAATGAACATTCTTTTCTTCTTGAACCATACATTTTCGACCAGAAATAGATTTTTAAGAATTTTAAACTGATTTAGTATATTTTCACTTTATTTTAGTAATCTAAGTCCCATAACTCTGTAACGACAAATTGCATAAACCTGAAAATCAAAAGGCGGCTTCCTCTCCACAGTCCAATCATAATGTATGAATATCGTTAAACTGTTGAAGCATATTCAAGTTATTGCGTTCATGCGCCTATATATTTTGCCCTTAGCTTAACGTGAGTGCATATAACCCCTCCATCCCATTACACATAATATCTTGGTTATGCGACAAGAAAATTAAAAATCTGTTACATATGTCAAAGAACATCCTTTCTACTTGAAGTATACAAAATTTCAAAACATTTCGACCAAAATAGATTTTTAAAGAATTTTTAACTAATTTAGTATATTTTCACAGTATGTTAAAATTCTAAGTCCCATAACTCCGTAACGACAAATTGGATGAACCTGAAAATCGAAAGGCGGCTTCTTCTCCATAGTCTGATCACAATGTACAAATATCATAAAAATCTGTTGACGCATATTCAATTGATTGCGTTCCTTAAACGGACGGACTTCGCCATACCATAATACGTCCCGTCAAATGACGGGCGTATAATAAAGGGTCTTTTATTCGCTGCGTCTTAAGCTCGAGAATAGAAGTGATATGAATGGCTTGTGGCGTTTTATGTCCGCGAGATCATTATATTCCAGAAAAAATAGAAATAAAACAATGTATCTCACAAAATTCTATCTAAAAGCAAAATTTGCCAAATTAAGTAAGGATCCCGGACCTTAAGGAAAGGCTATAAAAATCAGTTTTTTAAATTTTCACAATTTATTGAACTGACCTTATAAATTGTTTGAACTATGTATAAACAACAGGTTTCTGACCCCTTTCTGTTAAGATTTTGCCCGAAACACTGGCAAAGTCAGCTAAAATCTACCCACCCTTCCCAAGCTTTGGTTGAACTATGCACAAAAAACCCTGTTAGTCTGATAGATTTTTTTCAAAATTAGGCATGGACGCATGTAAGAATGGCTAATTCAGAAAAATGACATACAAATACTTAATTGACAAATTATCCCTAAGAAGGAATTAGCCATTCTAATTTGCCTTCATATTCAAATCAGAGAAAACCCACGAAAAAAATAGCATCAAAAGTATACATATTAGCATAACGCCACACCTCTAATATCACGCAACCGACAGTATCGATTCATTAGCAAATATTGATTTTTACCTGATTGGTCGTGTTCACAAAAAATGTGATCATGTGACAATTTGTTCGATCCCTCTCATGCATATGTATTGAGAAAACAATATACGGAGTGATCTGCCCTTGTTCCAAGTAAGAGGCGAAGATCAGCTGTCATAAAAAAATAGTCAGAAATAGCGGAAAACATCACACAAAGTGATAAATATTTGGTAGGGTACAAGTTCAAGTGCCAATGAACATTTTCTAGGCCAGCTAGGCCGTAAGTGAGCTGTAAAGTTGCAGATAAAGTCAATTTCTCATTGTCCATCATGAGCATACGCAAAATGGCGGTAATGAAGGCGTCAAGACGCACATATGCCGATGCGGCTACACCACAAAGTGAATTTCGTTCCACTGCAAAACCAATATTCATAAAAGAAATAGACTTTTTTGGGGTAATTGACCCACCTAAAGAGCAGTGGATCTCACATATAGAGTTATATAAGACAATAGACAAATATATCCCCGCTGAGCATATAGCTAGATTGCAAAGGGTCCGTGGTCTTTGGAGGATATATATGGACGATTATGACAGTAGGGATAAGATGCTGACAAGCGATTTCTCCCTCAGAGGCAAGACCTTGACGATCTATGGATCAAATCCTGGCACACCATATGAAGACGGGCTGTACACCAGAGTCAGAGTTAAGAATGTGCCCCTTTCTGCCGACGATGGGCAAATAAAACGTGCGCTCACTATTCGTAACTGTGATATATATAGTATGTTTAGAGAAAAACTGCGTGTTGACGGGCGGTTGATAAACTGCGAAACTGGTGACAGAATTGTGATGGTTGCCAATCTAAAGACTCCACTCCCAACCACAATGGAGATTGGAAGATACCGGGCTATCATATACCATAAAGGACAAAAAAATGAAAAAAATCATATGCAAGAACTGCTTCCTCTCAGGTCATAAAGCACAGGAATGTACTAATGAAACCATGTGCTTATCATGCCATGAACCAGGTCATAAAATGTCTGATTGCCCAAACATTACTGACAACGATACATCTGAACAGGAAGATGATGACATACAAAAGGAGAGTGAACCAGAAGATGATCACACGGATGAGGAGATCCCTCAGGAAAATGATGAACGATCTAATGTACCATCTGAGGGTGTCCAACAGGCCCCCTCTGCCTCATCTGCTCCGTTGCAATTGTCGTCTAGTGTTCAAATCCCTTCCCCTAAAAAAAGGGAAAAGTAAATCAAACAAAAAGAAGGAAGGAAAAACTAAAGCCAAGGCAGAGTCCAATGCTGGGAACCAGCAACCTTAGATAAACATTTTAAGGATGGTTCGATGAACACACCCAACCGGAAATCAACCAGCATGGACGCAACCACACGTACACCTCCAACACCAATAGAGGAGGTAGAGTCAAGGGGACGACAAGCAAAGAAACCAAAAGAAGGGACATAATGTAGAATATATATATCATGAACATGTGACGTGATATTTATTGACAAAAAACTTTCAGTGTAAAAGATTTCATATTTATTATTACTGATACATAATGAATGATAAATTGCATATCCTTTCAATCAACGCACAAGGGCTAAGAGATAAAAATAAACGCTCAAGACTATATGAATATTTAAAACAACAAAAAGCACATATAATTCTAACACAAGAGACACATTTTACAAATGAATTAATACCATTGATACATGCTGAATGGAAAGGAAATGTTATACATAGTATAGGGACATCACAAAGTAGAGGTGTAAGCATCTTTATACAGAATGGTTTAAACATTGAAATTGTAGATAGTACTATTGATGCAAATGGACGATATATACTACTTAATGTTAAAATAAATAATGATACATACTTTATCGGAAATATTTATGCACCAAATGATAAAGAAAATAGAAAAAAAAATTATGATGTTATTCTTCAATTAACAAAAACCAAATGCCAAGGATATCATATAGTAGGGGGTGATTGGAATGAAATTCAAAATACAGTTGATAGAAAATCTAGATTAAAAAATATAATAAATAGATAAAAATATAAACAAACTAAAACAACACCTACATTTAACAGATATTTGGAGGTTAAAACATCCTAATATAAATCAATTTACATGGAGAAGAAAAAATTCAATGACAGAAGCAAGCAGAATTGATTACTTTCTCATACAAAATGACTTGATTCAAAAAGTAATTAAAACAGATATTCGACCCGCTATAATAAACACAACAGATCATCAAGCAATTTCTCTAATGATTAATATAAAAAACATAACAAAAGGACCAAGATATTGGAAATTAAATGAAAGCTTTCTAAAAGATAAAAAATACAAACAAAATGTAGAATTGATCATAGAAAAATATACATCAAAATTAGATAATGGATGTTCCAATGCTATAACACTATGGGAATTATGCAAAATTGAAATAAAAGAATATTCCATAAAATATGGTAAGTTCAAAGCAAAAATAACAAAAGATGTAATCAATGAATTAGAGAATAAATTAAAAAATACCACAGACGACAATGAAAGACTTATAATAGAAAATAGATTAGAAAAAGAATATCATAAAAAAGCTAAAGGGGCACAAATTCGCTCTAGAGTAAAATGGATAGAAGAAGGGGAAAAGAACACAAAATATTTTTTGAATTTAGAGAAAAGAAGGCAGATTCAAAAGTCTATAACAAAAATATATGGGGAAGAAGGGGAAGTAATTACAGATCAAACTAAAATTTTAGAAAGAGAACATATATTTTATGAAAAATTATATTCAACTAACAACCCAAATAAGACAGACATTGATGAATATTTGAATAAGATTAAATTAGAAGAAAAACTAAATACTGTAGATAGTGAAACCTGTGAAGGGATTTTATTAGAGGATGAATGTAAAAAGGCAATCTTTAATATGAAATTAAACAAATCACCAGGCAGTGACGGTTTAACAGTAATCTTCTATAGAGAATTTTGGGAAAAAATTAAATCTTTACTAATTAAGGCATTAAATGAGGGATATCAAAAAGGACAATTAAGTGAATCTCAAAGACTAGGAATATTATCATTGATGTATAAAAAAATGATCCATGTGACTTGGGAAATTGGAGGCCCATCACTCTACTAAATACAGATTATAAAATAATTGCATACTGCTTAGCACAACGTATAAAACCATTACCACCAAAAATTATAAATACTGATCAAAATGGGTTCATTAAGGGGAGAAATATTCATTACAATATTCGTTTAATACAGGATATAATAGATCATTCAGAACAGTTTGAGATAAACGGAGCTATTCTCTTTTTAGATTTTGCTAAGGCTTTTGATTCAGTTGAATGGGAGTTTATGTTTTCAACTTTGAGTAAATTTGGATTTAAAGATTCCTTTATGAAATGGGTTAAGACACTTTACAAAGATATAAAATGTAAGGTAAAAAATAACGGGTGGGTCTCACAATCACTAAAAATTACAAGGGGGATTAGACAAGGGTGTCCAATTTCGGCCCTATTATTTGTTATCATGGTGGAAACCCTTGCATTAAAAATAAGACAAGACGATTCAATAAATGGAATAGTACTAAATAATAATCAAAGTAGGCCATACAATATTTCACAATTAGCAGATGATACCACTTTATTTTTAAAGTCAAAAATAGATATTTTAAAAGCCTTAAATATAATTGAAGTATTTGGAAGCCTATCTGGGTTAATTATTAATAGAGAAAAATCGATAGTAATAAAATTAGGAAATAAAAATGTGATCGAAAACAAATTTGAAGGAATTGATTGGTCAGCTAAAATAGTAAAGACTCTTGGAGTATACATAGGATGAAACAGGGAAAAAGCTGAGGAAAAAAAATTGGAGTGAAAAAATAAGAAAAATCGAAAATATTATAAGTGCATGGAAAATGAGAAAACTTACCATGATAGGTAGGACACAAGTAATTAAAGCATTAATTATACCAAATCTTACATACCTAATATCTGTCATACCAATTACCGAAACAAAAATCAAAACCTTAGAAAAAATTATTTTTAATTATGTGTGGGAAGGAAAATTAGAAAAAATTAAACGGAAAACAATGATTAGAAAATTCATAAAGGGTGGGATAAATGTGATTGATCTTCGGAGTTATATCATTACTTTACAGGCAGGATGGATAAAGAAATTAATGAAAAATGATAAAAGCCTTTGGAAAGAAATTCCAAATAATTATCTTAATGTCTTTGGCAAAAATCTATCAATACTACAAATGAATTTAGAAAATATAAAAGACTTGAAGAATTTTGTTGAAATACCATCCTTCTATAAACAGGTAATTATTTCATGGATAACCATAGGTGGCGGACAAACACAATACCCAAAATCTATTAAAGAAATTGCAAGTCAAATTTTATGGGGAAACAAATATATCAAATTCAATAAATGTACGCTGATATTTGAAAATTGGATAAAAAGTAATATAATTAAGGTTAAAGATATACTAGATGAGAAAGGATATATAAATGACAATATCATATTGCAAAAACTTCAAAATAAACAAAATTGGATTTCTGAAATAATGCGAATCAAAAAAGCTATTCCTCAAAAATGGAAAGAATCATTAATGAATTCAGAAATATGTAAATACAGTCTTAATGAAAACTCTATATGCATACTACAAGAGAACAAAATACTACAAATAAATAAAATAGAAAATAAAAGAATTTATGAATATTTGATAAATAAGGTATCGGAAACACCTATTGTGAGTAATTATTGGATAAACAATCTAAATGTTGACCATTACACAATGCAGAACTGTATGAAATTCATATTCAGTAACCTAGATGAAAATAAACTAAAAATATTTCGTTGGAAATTATTCAATAAAATTTTGCCAAACAATATGCTATTATGTCAATGGAGAATAAGACAAGATCCTCTCTGTAATTATTGTAATGAAGTTGACAATTATGAACACTTTTTCATAACATGTAAATATATACAGAATTTCAGAAAAAATATCAATCTATTCTTCCATCAAAATAATGTTAAAAAAGAAATGTTTACGCTTCAAAACTTTGTATTAGGTTACAAAATTAATGATGAAAATTACAAAGCAACCAACTATTTGTTAACACTAATAGGGTTTTCGATCTATAAAGCGCACTATGTTTCTGAAGGAAAAAGTAAAGCAGTAGATATAAATGTATTACTCAAATGCCTCCTGAATATCTTATGCAGATTTACAAATATCAAAAGCGTAAAATTCCAAATATCCTAAGTTCAGCGTTCTCCTTTCTGAATAATCTTCCAGTTTAAAATTCACAATCACTTCACATTTACAATATCCAAACGTAGAAATATAACGCCGCTGTGTTTGATAATCAATGACTCCATAGACGTGGACTGTGTCATATATGAAATTTAAGAACAAAACATAAACATCTTTTAACATGGAAAACCCCTAATCTAAAAATAGACATAACATAACTATATTAAAAAATTTGCATAACTGGAAAAGAAAAAAAAATATATATAGCGGTATTAAATAGCAGTATTATATATGTAGCTATTCAGTCATATAATGTAAAAATTTATATTAACAATTAATTTATTTCTGCATGTTAATTTTATAAATGAAAGGCAGATTCAGAATAAAACATAACTTACTCAGGCACCAATGGTACATGTGTCTGTAAGTGTTTATGGTCATCTAGATCTGCTGTATAAATCCAGTACTGGAAAAAAAACAACAAACAAACAAATAAATAAATGAAAGTAACAAATATTTACATGTATAAATCTAGTTTACGTTACATACAAGTGAAACATTGTAATATTATCATAAACTCACAAAATATTTTCTGAATAACATTGACCACCCGTATTTAGGTCAATGTCACATTGAATCCTGATGTAAACACTAATTTGCATACAAATGAACGAGTGACGTAGGTAGCAACAACCACGGGTTTTATAAATAATTTTTTTTTCATCAATATTACTATTCTTATATGAAAAAAGTATGCTGAGTTCAAATCTGTAATCTGTTTGATTGTATGTTTTATATGTAAACAGTTATTTGAAATTTAACATACCCATCCCGCAACCTAATTTAAAACGAAAATGCACAACTTTTATAGAAAAAACGTCACAACTCATTTTCTTTACAGGGATGCTGATTATGGACTATATGTTGTTCATTTTAACCTATTTCAGGTATGCTGATTTCAAAAATGACAAGAGTTATTTTCTATCATTGACCAAATAGCTGTAATTTAGACTTAAAGATGGTTATCCCCTATATTTGCATAGCGAAAATTTGCAAATTATGACTTGATTTGTCATAATACTTTGTTAAAAATACATTTATCAAATGTATTTACCAATATAACTAAAACGAAAACATTTGAAGATAATAGACAAGTTATATTTACAAATCAAAAGCTATCCACATGGTCAAATCAAAGTTTTTATGACAGTCAGACAGATATACAGGAGAACCATTGACGTCATTAATAGTACCATGTTTTTTAGTTTGATTGAAATAAGCTGTCAAACATGTAGATCTAGCTACCCAATGCATATAATCATACTTGATTTCTCAGCCCACCCAGTGAACATTAGAAAATAAAACGAAGAATTGTTCTTAATGTGTATAAGATAGTATGTAAATTGTCAATCTTGAACGTGAACCTTATATACATTGTGAGAATTTTGAGAAAAAAAGAAAGAAAATTCTACACATATATGTAATGTGTGGTTTTAATTTGAACAACTTTCACATGCTGAATATTGGTACATATCCTACAAGGAAATATTCCCTATTGTTTCAATATTATATCTAAGACATTGCTTGAACTGAGCTCTGGGCTCCTCTTCTCACACAGAAAGATGTCATTGCGTTTAAATGTAAAAAATATAACAGTGAGAGATAGATGCATTTACCTAATTATCCTAAACAGACAAAAAGAGATGTTTCAATTTGGTGTGATGAATGTATTTAGATCTATCATTAGCCTTCAGCCCTTTCCCTTAAAAACTTCAGATTAATCACTCCAAATATTTTAAGAATTATTACAAAAATGTATATCATGGTACAGAACCTGCTAAATTTATCTGTTAATAAAACTCCTATTTATCACTGTCCACCCCCTCTACCATACCCCCATTTCCAAGGCTAACCCCACAGACCATTAATGCATGTAGTTAATCCAAGGAGAATAACTAATGCCATGAACAGATAGATCTAAGATAAAAATCCAAAAGATGTACAAAGTCTTTGATAAAGTGAGAAGTGGAAAAGGTCAGCATTTACAATTACAGGTTTATGTGGTAATATTATTACAGGACCAGGGTATCCCATTCCCTATCTAGGTCAGATTTATCTGTATTAAAATTAGTACTACAGGTATATAGTATACTAATATTGTTGTAAGACCTGTGTTAAATTTGCACAGACACATTTTTACTTAGCTACATCTTGGAAATAGGGTAGTTTTAATGTAAGAAATGAAGTATTCATGGTACATGTATTTATATCATAACTATAAATAAAAAATGAATAAGCTCTAAGAATGTTGCAAAAGTTTATATTTGGAGCTTTAATTATCCATTCCAATTTGATGTAGAATGTGGATCCAGTCAGATGGGACTGGGGGGGGGGGGGGGAGGGTTCCAGTATATGGTTTTGAGAAAAAAAATTGATGGGAAAATCATAATTGTTTTTGCACATTTCTTGACTTCCCCTTCATCAGACACCACTAGATCCACGCTTGTATATGTTATACATTTTCTTAACTTTATTCAGAAATAAATTACTCGAAGTAGAAGCTGTTTTCGCTTGATTGTACATGCGTACATTGAAACGTATACTGTTGTAAACAAAACAGAGTTATCGTTCTTGATACTGACATGTGATGGAAATCGGCGAAGTTTGATGTGAATACGGGCATATACCATGGAAAATCTTAATGAATTATTATTATGGATAAATATGCAATCATTTAATCCCACTCAGTACCCGGTATACGGTCGTTATCACGAATTTTGACTGCTCTGAATATTTCAATTCCTTCCCGCGATATGTAAATGACTTGGAAATCCCCTTATTTATTCATATACCAAAGGGTCAAAGTATCAAGCTTTGATGGCATAGGTTTTTCGGAACAAAAACTGCTAGATTTATCCATAACGGCCCGTAAAAGATACCGAGGCGAATCGAAACGTTTTTGGCGGACATACTGAATCAATGTCTTGTTGCGCCCTCTAGCGAGCGTGGTTGTTGCTAACGTAGGCACTGGGAAACTTCCATAGGTGATTCTTTGTACACCATCATTTAACACTATTTCATTAAATTTTTGTTTTCTCATTACAAGGAAGAATGAATAAGGTAAATAAAAAAAAGAAAAAAAAAACACACCAAAATTAAGTCTAAGTACTTACCAAAGATAGCAAATTGCCGGGGGGCATGCCTCATGCTTTCCCTTTGCAGTAAAGTTCAAGGTTACCGTCTGCAGTTAGCAACAACCACGCTCGCTAGAGGGCGCAACAAGACATTGATTCAGTATGTCCGCCAAAAACGTCTCGACTCGCCTCGGTATCTACATCAAACTTCGCCGATTTCCATCACATGTCAGTATCAAGAACGATAACTCTATTTTGTTTACAACAATATACGTTTCAATGTACGCATGTACAATCAAGCGAAAACAGCTTCTACTTCGAGTAATTTATTTCTGAATAAAGTTAAGAAAATGTATAACATATACAAGCGTGGATCTAGTGGTGTCTGATGAAGGGGAAGTCAAGAAATGTGCAAAAAAAATTATGATTTTCCCATCAATTTTTTTTCTTAAAACCATATACTGGACCCCTCCCCCCCCCAGTCCCATCTGACTGGATCCACATTCTACATCAAATAGGAATGGATAATTAAAGCTCCAAATATGAACTTTTGCAACATTCTTAGAGCTTATAATTTATTTTTTATTTATAGTTATGATATAAATACATGTACCATGAATACTTCATTTCTTACATTAAAACTACCCTATTTCCAAGATGTAGCTAAGTAAAAATGTTTCTGTGCAAATTTAACACAGGTCTTACAACAATATTAGTATACTATATACCTGTAGTACTAATTTTAATACAGATAAATCTGACCTAGATAGGGAATGGGATACCCTGGTCCTGTAATAATATTACCACATAAACCTGTAATTGTAAATGCTGACTTTTCCACTTCTCACTTCATCAAAGACATTGTACATCTCTTGGATTTTTATCTTAGATCTATCTGTTCATGGCATTAGTTATTCTCCTTGGATTAACTACATGCATTAATGGTCTGTGGGGTTAGCCTTGGAAATGGGGGTATGGTAGAAGGGGTGGACAGTGATAGATAGGAGTTTTATTAACAGATAAATTTAGCAGGTTCTGTACCATGATATACATTTTTGTAATAATTCTTAAAATATTTGGAGTGATTAATCTGAAGTTTTTTAAGGGAACGGGCTGAAGGCTAATGATAGATCTAAATACATTCATCACACCAAATTAAAACATCTCTTTTTGGCTGTTTAGGATAGTTAGGTAAATGCATCTATCTCTCATTGTTATTTTTTTACATTTAAACACAATGACATCTTTGTGTGTGAGAAGAGGAGCCCAGAGCTCAGTTCAAGCAATGTCTTAGATATAATATTGAAACAATAGGGAATATTTCCTTGTAGGATATGTACCAATATTCAGCATGTGAAAGTTGTTCAAATTAAAACCGCACATTATATATATGTGTAGAATTTTCTTTCTTTTTTTCTCAAAATTCTCACAATGTATATAAGGTTCACGTTCAAGATTGACAATTTACATACTATCTTATACACATTAAGAACAATTCTTCGTTTTATTTTCTAATGTTCACTGGGTGGGCTGAGAAATCAAGTATGATTATATGCATTGGGTAGCTAGATCTACATGTTTGACGGCTTATTTCAATCAAACTAAAAAACATGGTACTATTAATGACGTCAATGGTTCTCCTGTATATCTGTCTGACTGTCATAAAAACTTTGATTTGACCATGTGGATAGCTTTTGATTTGTAAATATAACTTGTCTATTATCTTCAAATGTTTACTTTTTAGTTATATTGGTAAATACATTTGATAAATGTATTTTTAACAAAGTATTATGACAAATCAAGTCATAATTTGCAAATTTTCGCAATGCAAATATAGGGGATAACCATCTTTAAGTCTAAATTACAGCTATTTGGTCAATGATAGAAAATAACTCTTGTCATTTTTGAAATCAGCATACCTGAAATAGGTTAAAATGAACAACATATAGTCCCTAATCAGCATCCCTGTAAAAAAATGAGTTGTGACGTTTTTTTCTATAAAAGTTGTGCATTTTCGTTTTAGATTAGGTTGCGGGGTGGGTATGTTAAATGTCAAATAACTGTTTACATATAAAACATACAATCAAACAGATTACAGATTTGAACTCAGCATACTTTTTTCATATAAGAAAAGTAATATTGATGAAAAAAAAATTATTTATAAAACCCGTGGTTGTTGCTACTGCATTATAGGTCATTTCGTCGAGAAAAGATTCATTCTTCCTTTTAATGTTTCGTACTAAGATCTATCATTTTGACAAATATAAGTATATGTTTCAACATACATACAATATATTTATTGTTATATGGTTCACTCTGGCCCGGACTGATCCACAAATTGTTAAATGGGCTAATAGTTAAAAAATTAATTAAAAAAAAGAAAAAAAAAAAAAAGAAGAGAAAACAATATTCAAAGCCGGAATCGATGGCGCTTGATCCAGATTCGCCAAATACCCCTGTCACAAAACAGACACCACACATAGTAACATCTTTGAATACAAGCGAAACTTTAGTAGTTATTTAATACACGAATGGTCAATTTTTCATTATATGTAAAAAGTCATACAAATGACATTAAATTCTTCGATTTATGAGTGTTCAAAAAAGGGGCCTTAAGGTCTGGGATCCTTTGTTGTTTATTTAGTTGCTTTATTTACGCATGTGAGGCTTCGTACATGTGTATAGTACATAACTTTTATATCCAAACATTTTGATGCGCAACAATGTCTCTTACAATACCATGGACATGATCAACCTTCTGTAAGGTTTAAATGACCAGACAAAATATAAACACGAGACAGTAATTTTACAGAAAACTTTCAATGGCGAGAACGATAAACTAAAGGGGACACATTGTACAAAAATGAATAATGCGTACGGTTGGACGCACGATCTGGAATCAATGGTACCTGGGGAATTTTTATGCGTCAGTAATGCAGGACACAGAAGTAGATTAATCCCTGGCCTCGCTGCTTCGCGGCTCGGTGATAATTTGTTTGGTTCATGCAACTTGGGGAATTACTGGACAACAAACCATGGCTAGCTAGTTGTTATTTCTTAAGCAATAGCTTCATTTTGGCAGATGCAATATACATGTATCGGCCATTCCATAATTTTTCTCGAATTTCAATCAAGCCTGTACTGATTTCAATGCCTAATAATCATAACAATTTACATGTTCTGAATATATAGTTACATAATATATTCATCATAAAATATCTTGATAATTTCAAGCAGTCTTTCCAATAACTCAGTAGCCCAACTCCAGTCTCAGTTCATAAAATGTTTCGGTTTAATCGGATTTGCCGATAAAAAATGATTTGGTCCGATAAAAACTCACATTGTGTCTAAAAAATATTTGAATCGATAAAAACCTCATTTTCTATTCATCATTTGGACCGTTAAATACTCTAAAATATCCGACATTTCAATATGGGAAGATTTCAAGAACTCTGTGACGCCCGAGGCTACCAATTTTTTTCTGGGCTAGTAGAAATTCTTTAAGAAACTATACAAAAAAACTAGTAAAATTTATCTTCGGGCTTGTGGCTGAAAAAAGTTTTTGGAGAGACTGAATAATTTCAGGTCACTTATTTGAAAATTTTTTTTTTGTCAATTTATCAAGAGAAAATAGCAGATAATTGTCTAATAATGTGATAAAGAAAACACGGAAATCGAACCACAAAATTAATTTCTTGATAAAAAAATCAATTATAAAGGGTCATAAAAAAATCAAGTTGCGGTATTGCGAGTGAGTAACTTGATTGTGTTAGATTTAGCAAACGCACATTTTTCTGAGGATGCCATTCATACAGACTGAGCTTGTACATGATCGATGCAGACTTATTATAAATTGACCCTTTTCGAACGCAGGAAAAATTTGAAAAATTCAATGACGTCACAATGCAATTTCGATGTTTGACAGAGATTCGAAGCTTGTTTGTACGAAGTAAAAGCATTGTGACGCCACAAAATTTTGCATTTTTTCCCGCAATCGGAATGATCAATAAGCCTTTTTCACGTAACTGCGTGACTAGCATTTTGTGGACGGCAAGTACCGACTTTTGTTACGTCACAGTTAAAGATTGATTGTCCTTGACGTCATATTGCGGGAAAAGTAGTTATTTTGCCATCCAAAATAACAGTGGACCGCAGTTATGCGAAAAAGGCTTATAAGCCCTTTTCACATAACTGCGTGACTAGCATTTTGTGGACGGCAAGTACCGACTTTCATGACGTCACAGTTAAAAAGTGATATCCTTGACGTCATATTGCAGGAACTGTTCTTATTTTGCCGTCCAAAACAACTGGACCGCAGTTATGTGAAAAAGGCTTATTAAGACAGGCACTGGCACCTTCCCCAAAATAAAATAAAAAAAAAACCTGTTGATCAATATAATTGTAAAACGCTTCAATCAATTTCTGAACATGTTGACTTCTGCATGCCGTGCAATAACAATACAGTATGAGAAAATATCGAAAATTTTCAAAAATACTGTAGTAAACTGGCGCTTGTACTAGACTGGGCCAGTGGGACGTCTCTTTGGCTCATTCGGTAGAGCGTCGGACTTAACATCAGAAGGTTGCGAGTTCGATCCCAAGTGGGGGTAGTCTCGTGTTTTCTACAATGGCGCCCAACATAAATCCCATGGAGGGATGGTGGGTACATGTAGGAGGGTTGTCGAGGAGGGGTAGGGAGGCCCAAAATTGAAAGGGGAGAGTTAGTGTAGTAAACTGGCGCTTGTACTAGACTGGGCCAGAGGGACATCTCTTTGGCTCATTCAGTAGAGCGTCCGACTTAACATCAAAACGTCGCGAGTTCGATCCCAGGTCACAGGCACCAGATTCCTAGGGAGAAAACTATAACCCATCTAGAACGCCCTTTCTCTTCTCTTTATCCTTTTACAAGGCATGACAGCTCCCATGTTTTAAATCGAGTCGAAACCTACACTTTACCGTTAGCGGCAAGGATGACAACTCCAACTAACATACTGCGCATGCTAAGAATAACGTAAAGTGTAGGTTTCGACTCCATTTCATGTTTTTGGATTAATTGCGGCTAAATGCAAGTAATAATCAATGACAAGTAGGTTACGATCGTGAAGAAAAATATCTGTAGAAAATAATGATATATAGCTTAATGCTGAAATCCTGTTGAAACTTAAGATATTGAGGGGTTAAAGAGGGGGATGATGTTTAAATATGGAAGCTGTCATGCCTTAAGGAAAGAGTAAAGAGAAGAGAAACGGGAGTTTAACATGTGGTTCTAATTTCTTTTCTAGGAATCTGGCGCCTGTGTCCCAGGTGGGGGTAGTCTCGTGTTTTCTACAAAACTCCTAACTCGGCCCTTTGGGCCTCGCAAGTGTTTCCCATCAAAAATTGTATGTACCCCCCGTGCAGTTGGGGGCCCCTGAGCAAAAATATTAGTAGCCCGAGGAAATTTTTGGTAGCCAGGGCAGTTGGGCTAGTGAGTTTTCGCGATGACTTTGAAAACTTTTACTCGCACCTGTCAGCCTGCAGACGATCATTGAGCTTGACCCAGTATATCTTGCACCGTCTCCCTCGGCTTACAATTTCTGTTAAGCTCCAATGAAATCAAATTAATAACTTCCCTTTAAGTAACTTACCTAATTGAAATGAATTAAATCAGCATTTAGAAAGAGTGAGGAGATCTCCAACAAGACCTCGTTGCAGCATCAACAGTAAAACACCAAAACACCCGATGCAAAAACACAAAAGACGAGTACAGCACGAGACGGAAAAGAGACACACGACATTTAAACATCAAACACAAAAGACTACACATAAACCGACGAGACCAATGGGTAACCGGTGCCGACTTTGGACGGCCATCTGTCACGCAAGTAGCAAATGGTGTGGTTATCCTGGATTACGTGAAGAAGGTTATATTCAGCTCCATTTTCAGCGTTGCGCGGAAAATGCAACCTCGGCGTCCATCTTGTTTTCCTTGGAGATTTAGCTCGCCTGGCTCGCTTGGGTCCGCAAATTTCCTCTACATAGCTGAAAATGAATTTCTAGATTTCAACATGCTAAATCAAAGTTTCAGTGCTTATATGCAAATGCTACTAATTTTTAAAGATGGAAAATAATTATTTTCTGCACAAGCTATATTCATTCTAGCTGTAATAAGGGGTTATCAAAACAGGTTAGGGTCGCTTATGTGCATGTTAATCATCGGAATCGGGTCCCGATTTGATTAATTCCTTTTTACTATATAAACATGCTAAATTGTTATTATTTGTCCGATACATAAGCGGGCCTAAAAACGTATTATTATTATTATTATTATGGTTAATTATAAACATGCCGCGACGGCTGTTCTAACCTGCAAACTGAGCCCGCGGTGACCTGCATTTTAACGTCACCCTTTTTACACAGAAAATGCGATTCACAAAACAAGAATGAAATAGACAACTATGGTGCATATATATAGAATAAATGTCATAATTTGTGTTTTGTTACGGGTTTGTTTTGAATTGTTTTGTTACGCAAACGCGCATTACATGTACGATAAATGCACTTGCTGTGTGTTGTATACCCGTAACAAAACACAAATTAAGACACTTATTCTCTATTTAAAAATCGTCGTCAGATTCATCAATACGACGGAAAATACTGTTGAAATTTGAAAATGTTTTTACCTGATTTATCTGATCATATACGGTAATTGAACCATTTTTATTGATTAAAACAACACCAATTGTCTTTTTGCATGTGGGCATTCCGGGAATATATTTCATTTAAAATGTGGGCATTCCGGGAAGACACCTCTGAATCGTACTTGAACTCAAGATTGGACCGAGCGCATGATTCAGACGCGTACGTCTATATGTTTAAAAAAGGAACCCCTATCGATGTTTACATTTTCTAATGCTACCTCTTCTTTTGCATGGCATGCCGGAATCGTCAACAATTCTTTAGGGGAGAGGAGGGTGATTAGATTTTTTTCGGGGGGGGGATCATGGCGAGCACTCTGTTTATGATTTTATTAAAAAAGTTATACATACAAAACAAAAATAATCATACATGTACAGTGTATATAGAAGAATGTTTGGCAAATTCTGAAAGGATGGGGAGTCCTCCTACTCTCGCTCTAGATCCGCGCTTCCATTGAAACAATGCCTCTAAATCTATTACATGTTAATATTTTTTGGAAAAAAATTATGTCAACAATGTGCCTAATTCATCTCATGACCAGGGCTTCACATACCAGGAACGTCAATCAAGCACAGAATGTTATATCGGGAATGCGACCCCATAAAAAATAAAAGAATATAGTTTTTGTCCGTCGAGAAAAGTTTTCAATTGTTTGATAAGACGGCCGTGTCACACGGCCGTAATTCCTCCCGATATGGTACCCAGCGATCGATATGTTGGAATCCGCGAGAAAATTTAGTCACATCATAGAACCAAAGAAGGATTTTTGTAAATGGATGAAAGAACAAGGAAAACAACGGGATAAAATCGAAATAAAGAAAAGTGAAGTAAGAACTTCGAACTTCTTTTTCAGAGCATGGAATTGAACCTCCCGCAAATAAAAACAAAATGGGTATCAAAATCAATTTGTAATTTGTAATGGCGGAGGAGGAAGGGAGCATAGAGTAAAAGTTTGCCTCGTATACACAAATGACCGAAAATAAAAAAATAATAATAAATAAACCCCCAAATATATTCGTAATGGGGAATT
Source organism: Pinctada imbricata (assembly GCA_033119305.1). Taxonomy (NCBI): domain Eukaryota; kingdom Metazoa; phylum Mollusca; class Bivalvia; order Pterioida; family Pteriidae; genus Pinctada; species Pinctada imbricata. Next base: position 26,229,306 of record VSWD01000011.1, on the reverse strand, counting down.
CCCTTACGTGTTTCCTGGGGTTATTGTTGAAAAGAATATAAATAAAACACACTATCACTCTAGAATATTTTCTATACATTTTATATCTGACCATTCCAGACACTGTCACTTTTGGACGTAAATACTTGAACGCATGACTGACTCCACACAGGTAGACTACCATGCCTACCTGAACGACACCACGGGCGGGAACACGTTACGTCGCCTTACAGTACCGTTGTCAGAGGTATTTAGTTCTGCACTTAAAATCGTCCGTTTACACTATGCCACAGGTGAAGATATGAAGGAAACCATCCGTTGTCGTGACAATGAGCATGTGTGGAAAGTATGATTTCGTGAGATCGTGTTGGCGTCCTTTGATCACCACGTCCTGCACATGTGTTATTCTTCCTTTTTCTTGAAATCTTTGAATATTCAGGTTATGGCAAATATGGATAATGACCATATCCCTGTATACAGCACAAAATCGATAATTCAGAAAATCAGAAACCGAAGGCATACAAAATCAGGATAAAACAGGAACCAAAGCAAACAAACAAAAACCTCCACCACATGAAAAGAAGCGAACCCCCGATATTGGAGTGAGACCAGGTGCCCAGGAAGAGTAAGCATCTCCTGCTTACATGCAACACCAGCCGCTTCAATTCGGTAGAACTGTCACATCCGGTTACTTCCATTTCGGAAGACATAGAGTACAATCTTTGGTTGGATGGTTCAAATGGTCTATGACAGAATATCATCCACCATTCTGGAGAGTGAGAGTGTATGATGAGTTCCCCATAGCGACCGTAGAACTTCCTCAGTGTCGTCACGTTTGTCATAGAATGAGGTGTTCAAGTGACCATCAGTGTCGTAGGACAACATTATGTCCAAATAGGATGCTGAATCATTTGTCTCTGTATTTTGTTTGACTTCAAGATCCGAAGGATAGATACTGCTCAGGTAATCCGCGAATTTTGGATTATTTATGGACAACACATCGTCTATGTATCTGTAAGTGAAGTTGAAGTCAGAAGCTAATGAGTTAAAGAAGATCCTGACGATAATCTCAACGGCACTCACAATAGAGCACAAAATTAAACATCGACGGACCCCTAGAAAGCTAGAGGTGGGACCAGGGCCCGGGAGGAGTAAGCGTCCCCTGTTGGCTAGCCGCACCCGCCGTCGATGTTAATGAAGCATGAAAATGTAAATATATAAAACTCATGCGTTGTCTGACGCTATGTCTATATAGAAAGTGCTATGGCGACAATGTCAGGGAAGTATATTCAAAACACTTACTGTCAAACCCCTCGCGGGGAACTTTTTTACGAGCTCCACACGGCAAAGGGCATAAGTGTGACACAAATGAGTTAAAGAAGATCCTGACGATAATCTCAACGGCACTCACAATAGAGCACAAAATTAAACATCGACTGACCCCTAGAAAGCTAGAGGTGGGACCAGGTGCCCGGGAGGAGTAAGCGTCCCCTTTTGGCTAGCCGCACCCGCCGTCGATGTAAATGAAGCATGGAAATGTAAATATATAAAACGCATGCGTTGTCTGACGCTATGTCTATATAGAAAGTGCTATGGCGACAATGTCAGGGAAGTATATTCAAAACACTTACTGTCAAACCCCTCGCGGGGAACTTTTTTACGAGCTCCACACGGCAAAGGGCATAAGTGTGACACAAATGAGTTAAAGAAGATCCTGACGATAATCTCAACGGCACTCACAATAGAGCACAAAATTAAACATCGACGGACCCCTAGAAAGCTAGAGGTGGGACCAGGTACCCGGGAGGAGTAAGCGTCCCCTGTTGGCTAAGTATCTTTTCCCTTCAGAGACCAAAGATTGACTGAATTGAAAGGAAAATGTCGGCAAGGAGTGGTGCACAATTGGTCCCCATTGGAATTCCGACAATTTGCTGGCAGACCTTTCCTCCAAACACCACAAAAATGTTGTCGATCAGAAAATTTAACATCTGAATAATATCTGTTTCAGTGGACTTATTGTAAGAATAGGAATTTTCTTTTACAAAGTAGGTTTCGTCATAGTTAACAACAATAAATTTGTATTTGCGATTACCGTTCTTACTTGTAAACGCATTACTTATAATTTTTGCGAGTCTTTCTTTCAATTTAGAATGTGGAATTGTAGTGTAAAGTGTCGAAAAATCAAAGGCTTTGATCGAATGGACTCTACTAAAATGAGTGGATTTCAGATGTTCTAAAAGTTCCTTCGAATTCTTTAAAATCCACATCTAGTTGATACCACTGCGAGAATATACTGTCGAACAATATTTTTGAAGCCCAGATTTGATTTCAGATAAAACTTTGGTGTGTAAGATCGATACAGATTTGGTAGAACATTTTGAGGAACCAGCGATGAAACGTTGTTTGTACGGATTCTTATGCATTTTAGGTATGCAGAATAAGTGTGGTAAATCTGAATCTAAATTGTTAGTGTCGAAGCCAAAGGAAGCAAGAGCTGATTTGTGGTTATCTATTATTTCAGAGGCAGAAAGGTTTGTTGGGGTATAAGTGGGATTTCCAGGACTCGAATTTAAACCAAACTCTTTAACTAGATGTCGAAATAGTACTTTTTGCAAGTAAATGGGTAATTATTTGAGGCTTTGTCCGCTGGTATGATGACATAGTGTTCTTGTAGGTAGGAAAGCTCTGTAATAACATCAGTGTCTTTAAATATAGACTCGAATCTGGTGTTCAAAGTTGATATTAATCGGTAAATTCTAGATAAAAGTAACCCTCGGATTGATTTTATCCATTCGGAAAGGGTGTCGAGCTGTACATCCTCTTCCTTTGCCCAACGTCTTGCATATTCCTCACAAGAGTCCATGATAATTTTGACATTTTGGTTCCATGTAAAGGACATGCTTTACATCTTATTCCAGAAATATACCAATAATATAGAAATATACTAATAACTAATAATATAGAAATATACTAATATAGAAATAACTAATAACTAATAATATAGAAATATATTAACTAATACTAAATACTAATAACTATAACTAATAATATAGAAATAACTAATAACTAATAATACATTACAGTGAAAATGTGATAATGATTAAAGACATTTATTCTTTTGTTGTCTAAAATCTGTTGATATTCAAATGAAACATATCTTTGTCAGATTTCACATGGTACCTTTAGTACGTCACATCTTAAGAAATTTCACCTTTGTTTTTTATGCTTGTTTTTTTTTTCTCCGTGGCTGACTGGTAGCTTTTTCAATTTCAAAAGGATGCAAAACAGAATAAAAACAAGAAATGGCCTTAACTTATAAAGATAAACAAGATACAATATTTAATATTAAATCCAGGAATATATCATAATTTAATCTGAATAAACATAATAATTGATACTATTTCATCAAGCAAATTATGAAGATGATTGCTTTGATTTCGGCCATCTTGGTTTTCTCGAAACATAATAGCTTACGAGAAAAGCTTTCAAAAATTTTGAAAGCTAGTTAACGAAGTTTTCGTCAGCGATTAGCTAATTTTGAAAGCTATAGCTGACGAAATTTCGTTAACTATAGCTTTCAAATCTTTTGAAAGCTATCGCTGACGAAAATTTTGAAAGCTAGGGAATCGCTAACGAAAATTAGTTTACGAAAAATCGCTGACGAAATTTCGTCATCTCTTGAGTGTTCAAAATTTTGAAAGCAATCGCTGACGAAAGTGTGAAAGCTTACGAATTGAAAGCGAATATTAAACTTTCGACTGGTCGGGGCTGTCATGCTACAATGGAGGTCTACCTTGCTGAAGGTACATGGTTCGAGTCCAGCGGCGGCCGTTCTTTTTCGAGTTTTTTTTTCACTTTTCATTTCTGCCATGAATGAGATGAATATAAGATTATTTCATCTGTTACGTCTGCAGAACCTCCATGCTTCTATTTAAGGATTCCGACTATTCCTTCGGAATCATTTCTGCTCTTCTATTGTCTTTTGTCAATATTAATTAAGGATTCCGACTATTCCGTAATTTCCAGACACGTTCTCCAAAGGTCTTTCTACAAAGAGCAAAAAGGATAGTACACGTACCATTAGAAAGAGCATACACAGATCGTCTTTAAGTAATGTTTGTTTGTCGATAAATTCACCGTTGCCCCCGATAGATGTCTTCAAAGGTGAAATATTTATACTCTTATAACTCCATTACTAACAAAGCCATTTTGTTTTTACAGTTTTTGAGATTTTGAGTTGAAACTCGGATGGTAGGTTAACTATAGGTAGTCATTGAATGTTGACCTAGCTTCAGAGTCAAATTGAAATTCTCAAGGTCACAACAAACTTTTGCCTATAGAACAAAGACTGTTTGACCTTCAGAGTCCAAACTTCATACATACGTATAAGCTTTGAGCTATGCCTTTTCATCTTGACTTTGATCAAATTCCCATTCTCAAGGTCACAACAAACTTTTGCATATAAAACAAAGGTTGGTAGACCTTGAGAGTTCATACTTTATATAAATATTCCTTGCATCAAGCCCTTTCATCTTGAACTTGACCAAAGGCCATTTGTTCGATTTCAAAGTCACAACAGACTCTTGTTGATTAAATATTGAGCTTTGATCAGATTAAGATAAATCTTCATGAAAATTACCTTCAATACTTATCTTTTATTTGTTACCTTGGTTCAAGGTCAAAGAATCATTTTCAACGTCATAACAAACATTTACTCGTGTAAAATTCTAAATTTTTGTCTTTTACTGTTTATTCTTCACACAAGTAGTTCCCTTTTTTTTAAACTAAATGTGGTATAAGAAAGATAACTGTTTTATTTTTGTTCTCTGTTTCCTTCATTCTTTTCTTAGTAGCATGACTTGTCTCTACTTTCATGCTGATGTCATTTTCTATTGATAGAAATTTTCTCATTCCAAATCATTGTGCAATTCTGTTTTGAGATGGTAGATCATGGAGTTTAAAGCTTTCGTAAGCATTAAAGGTATTTATTATCTTTTTCGTCCATTTTGTCGACAAATAAATAAGTCTCAAGTTAGACATATGCTCTTTTGACTCATTTGGTAAAGTGAATTGGGTACTACGGCGACTATTCTTTTTTTCCATCTTCTTTTTTTCGGATTTCAGTTCCGAGGAAGGTCTAATAAAGGAGGAATCAGTCTGTTGCTTGCAACAGTAGCCATGTAATTGTCTGTATTATTTTATTTCGTGCATGTAATACAGTCAATATCATCAATAACAACAAAACAAATAATCACTGGAGTTAAACTGATGATAGTAATTAACATCATCCCAAGATGGCGGTCGCAAAAATAGGCAGAATCGATTTTTCCAAATATTGTCTTTTATGCGATGTATAACAAAAAGTTGAAGCGGCCAATTTTAAGAGAATTTATATAAAATTCCTATTATACCATAAGAGTTTATTGTTTCAACGTTATATTCGAGAAAATACCAGATCATGATAAAAGTAACGCAAAAATGCCTGACAACGCATGATGATAGTAACTGGAAATGAGAATAATAGTAACTCGATGAGCATCAATGTTGAAAATCGCCTTTTGTGATAGAATGAATTGATTTATTTGGTTCAAAAGCCTGAATTTAGCTACATGGCATCTACATGTAAATCGTAAAGCACTTTATTTTAAAACTCTGATATCACAATCTGGAACAGTGACAATGTGCAATGACAATTAGAAATGTACAATATCTGTACGCGATGTACGCCATATACGTCGCAAGTGCTACAGTCAATCATTGTGTAGGAGAAGAAAACCAATGAATAATTACTGATCATTTTAAGGGATTTCAAGTAGATAATGACAGTAGACAAAATAATTTTTCATGAGAAATTTGTAATTTTAGCAGAATTTTGTTTTTAAAAAAAGCAACGCGTGACTGTCAGAGATTTAGATGATGGCTAGAATTTTTTCTCTTATTCTGACTTCGTGATATACTAGTACATGTTAATTATTATATATATTATATTATTGTATTGGAGTAATCAACGATTTTGATGACTTCTAAAACAAATCGGCTCCACCAAAATTCTACTGTGAAATAAACATGCATGTTTGTTACATTTAAAAAACTTTTTTCGACTTTTAAGTATCTTATTGCATCGAAAATAGCTGTTTAAATCATCACCAGGCGCGTAGCCAGCGTTGAAATGATGTGTACTCATATCAATCTAGGCCGAAGTCAATACCTGCAATAAAAAATACATTCCTTTCCTATCTCGATTCAATGTTAAAATATGAAATTCCACGTGAAATTTGTACAATAGAACTACATGTATATAAAATAACATTTTCTAGTTCAATATCAAACCTCAAGAACAATACGCGCGTACTCTAGATTGAGGCCCTTAACGTTCGTTTACAGTAGCCTAAACGCAACGGTTGAACAAAATTGTTAACACAGACAGATAGACGGACATTCGCCATTTCATAGGCCGCAATTAGACCAAAAAGAGAAAAATGTATGTGTGAGGGTGTGTGTGTGTGGGGGGGGGGGGGGGGGGGGCTGAAGTTTCAATTATACATCACTTGTAAGCCGATGCGGGCTTACAAGCCATATTTCGTACTTCGCGTTGTGTGATTAATTAATGTGCAGTTCTTTGTTGTTAACAGAAAACATCGTTGGAATTTTAACAAGTTTATTTCACGAAACATAATCTGACAGAATCCATAGCATGCGAGAAAGTAATCTAACAATTGAAAAATGACACATTGTATTTAAACCTGGGAGGGGAATTGCACAAAATGATGGACATAATTCTAGATAATTCCATGTTCATCCCTAAAAGATAAGGTTGTCTACAACTCTTCAACAGCATCTGAAATTATGAGGGATTGTACGTAAATAAACTCAATATGCTGGTACTTCACGTGTAGATTTCTCCAACAAATAGATAAAACCAATTTGTAATTAAGTTCTTATCAATCTCTGGACTTTCCAAGTGTTAAATAATCAATATTACAATTAAACATATTAAAGTTGAGAAAATATTTCCCTTAAAATCTTAAGATAAAATCATTAACTGAGATTTCATGAATCTGTTTCTAATCTTGTTTCAAAATTATCTTTATGCAAATTAATATTAATATCATCCCTCTTTCATGTAAGGGAATTAATTAACTTTCGTGTTCTGATAAATGCATCTATTCAGTTGAGAGTTATTCCTCTTTCTACAGTGTGCAATTTCCCCAACATTAAATAATAATTCATCATAAATATTGTGGGGGAGAGGCCATATGGTTACACACTCCTATAAAGGTATCGAATAATCATACATAGGCGGATCCAGACTGTTTTAATTGGAAATTGAAGGCTCAAAATTTTAAAATTCAACATTTTGTTAAATTTCCCCTGTCATTTTTTGAAAATTTACATGTAAAACTGAAAGCGCGACGAACCGAAAATTTTCAATTTGAATATCTTATTTCAGTCCTTGTAGGAGATTAAGATGATTTATTTACGTATATCGGCGAATACAGGATTATATTTTGCCAATCAAGGGAATGTAATAAATGATATTTTTCCAACAATCATTACACAAAAAAATTCTACATAATTTAAATCCCTTTGTAAGAAAATATACACTTCAATAGATAGCTACAAACGATTTAGTGCTAACCAAAAGATGTAAGCATCTCGGCCTACAAATTATGAAATCCGTGGATAAGAATTTTATTTGATCATTTTCGGCACTTCGAAATAAAAAGTCCTGATATAGTTTTACTGTTTATTAACATTCGAAAGTAACATGTTGATTAAAGCAGTATGAGAATGAATCTAACATACAAAATCATGCGCACAGTATATATTGGGAGCATGGGATATTTCACAATCATATGGAAATCGCCATCAAAATTCATGACTAAATTGGAATTCAGACGTACAAAATGTATTAACAAAGTTGCCTAAACTTAGAACAAATCCTCACCATTTCGTCTACTGCACCCAGACCTTTGACAGGCAAACCACTATAGTTTCTGTTGCTGTCAAGTGACCTATGGACACCTCGTAATGACAGACGTAGGGTTACACACTTGCGGGAATGACAATCATTTCTATTACATCAATTAAGCACGTGATCGTAAAGTTAACGTTTGAAATTAGAGTTATCTTCTCCTAGACGATTGGAAATATCCCATAAAGAAAATAAATGGAAATTAATTAGAGATCAAAATAATTAATTTGCATAATTATTGTGGGGGAGAGGCCATATGGTTACAATACTCTCCTACTTAAGAAAATAACCAAGATTTTTGCGACCTTGATCAACAATCAATCAAATCATTAACCTGGATAAACTTCTTAACATCCATCCAATTTAAAATCTTGAAAGGCATTTTTATCAAATACTTAAACTTAATTTCTGTGATACTTGGTTATTTTCTAAAATCATGGCCTTGATACAACAATAATGAACCATTCATCTTTTTACTACCAGGATCACTCGATACATATTAATCAAAAGCATATAATCAAACACACATGCAACAAAAAGTCATTGTATTCAGTTCCACTGTCCATCAGGAGTGACCCGGCGCGGTCATTTTCATCATAATAAATGTTCAAGCAAAATGTTCATAAACTGTAAAAGAAACAAGTTTCCAAGGCCAATCGCATCATATATCATAGTATTACTGTACAAATGCATGCATCAAATATCAATGACATTTCATCAATAAATGCAATACTATTTATATAATAGTGTTAGGTTTAGTGTTCACTATGCCGAAATAGTAGTCAGGGTTCTGGCACGTAGTGCACGACCCGAAGGGAAAAAAAACGTTTTCAAGATATATGTTATGAACATTGATTGCACGAGTTACCTCTCTTTCAAAAACTCTGTGTTATAGACAAACATATTCTGGATTTACCCCTCTTTGACTGTAAAAGATCTATAGTGTGGTCGTTTACTATAGGCATAATTTAACAAGAAAAAATATAGCAACATAAATTTGGCATTAATTTTAAAGGAAAAAATGACTATCTAGGAACATTTGTTTTTGATAGTGTATTCCCTTCATAGAAAACGTTTTCAAGATATATGTAATGAATATTGATTGTACGAGTTACCTGTCTTTCAAAAAACCTTGTGCATATTCTGGATTTACCCCTCTTTGACTGTAAAAGATCTATAGTGTGGTCGATTAGTACAGGCATTATTTAGCAAGAAAAATATAGCAACATAAATTTGGCATTGATTTTAAAGGAAAAAATAAATATTTAGGAACATTTGCTTGGGTATGCAAACAAATTTAATTAAATATCTTGTATGAAAACGACATGTCTGTATATATAAACAGGTCAGCATCATTTATGTTAAGAACGCTACTGTGGAAAGACAGGGGTGCACTATTAGGGTGATAGTGCACACCACGAAAGGTGATAGTGTACACCTGAACCGTTCTCTGTCACAATATGGTAGAGTAGAACCTATCAAAGAAGAAACTCACTGGAAGCATAATTGAGCATTACACATTTACTCTGCTTTTTCACTAATTAACACATCACACGGATTCACTTATTCTTCTTATGGCCATCTTCACGGTATGACATCATTTTCTTTGGTTCCTCTCCATCTATGGTTCGTGTCTGGTCCTTCTTCGTGAACTGAATAACCTCCGAGGAGTAAAACGAAAATCTGGACTATGGAAACACTATATCGGTACTGTTAATCATCGTACGTACGAACGTCATCGGGTTCTTTATTCTTCTTCGTCTTAGGATCACGGTTGCACCTTTTTCGTTCGGACCCACTTCGTCTTTTCTCCATCCTCGACCTCCTTTGACGCATCTTGGCATTTGTGACGTAACCAAGATCTTCCCGTAATCCGGATGACGCCATGCACCCAGAAAAGCGACGGGGTATACGTATTCTCATACATTCAGCGTCTTATTAGGAAGGTCAACAAGTAAAAAATAGTTCATATTCCTCTTTTCGCAATGACAGATTTCACTCTGCCATTATCAGCGAAAAATGTTCGTATGTTGTAGTGACGGGCTGGTTACACATCCGGCCACACGGGTAAAATCGTGCACAGGTTCACCTGATGTCACAGCTTCGGGTTTCATCATCGGCTTCTGTCTCTTTGGATTGTCTCTCATAATCAACCTGCACGCTTATTCGTTTCCTTTTCACAGAAGGCGGTTCCAATAATACCAATAAGCAAGAGTAAACGGCATAGTGTAAAATCTGGTTTGGATTGAATTGGAAGATTGGACTGGACGATTGGATTGGACTGACAAATTGGATTGGATAATTGGATTGGACGAACATTTCAAAAACTTTGCTCATTAAATAATCTTGCTTTTGAATGTTATTTAACTAAGAACAAATGTTAAACAAACTAAGAAGAAATGTTATCTAACTATAAGAACAAATGATAAAGTTCAATTTCTTTTGTCGATCGACTTCTTACATGATACAAATAAAAAATACAGTAAAATATGGGGTATTTAAAAGTTATGAGTTCACGTTATGGCAGCACAATTACATTATTTACTTTTCTGTGTAAGCATTAAAGTAATTGAGATGAGGACCTAACTCTTCTCTTAAATATAGAATCTGACAACAGGCGTATAGATGCAGTATCCCAAGCATTGTGTTCAACTGAAAATCCAATAATGGATCACTTGTGCAATTTTGGTCACTATTACATCAGATCTTTATCCTAAACTGATCTGCCAATCATTCTTTGTTAAAAACATTCTAAAGCGATTTGTTCTTTGTTAAAAAACATTCAAAAGATAATTTAACGAGAACAGTTTTTGAAATGTTCGTCCAATCCAATAATCCAGTCCAATTTGTGAGTCAAATCCAATCGTCCAGTCCAATCGTCCAATCCAATCCAATCCAAATTTTACTCTAAGCCACAGTAGGGCTGCATAGAATTATCTGGAACTAATTGTTTATCATTCAGCACTACTCTCTATATATTACTCCCAGCAATAAATCTATCATGATAGTCTAAATTATTGTTTCACTGTATAGGCCGCATATTGTGATTAATTGTTCATGGCAGTTAAGTGGCACCTGGTTTTTCTCTGTACCTCTAATTTTGAATTTACAAAAAAATTCAGAAACCTTTGTAAAATTTTGTAAATGAAATTCCCAAACTTTTTTTCCTTTTCCAAGTCTGGATATTTACTTAAGTTTATTTAACTGAAAATGCTGGCAATATATTTTTTTTATTTTATCAAAAATCAAACAAATTAATAAAACGATATTAAAACAAGAAGCTCTTTTCATTGTTGTAAGACTTCGTCAGTATATGTTAGTAGTCTGCGTGCAAACTAAACAAAAACAAACTACAGCTGATGCTAACAACCTGCATCATGGGACGACCGTCAAAATTAACTCCAACACCGGGAAAAGGGCAACAAAGGTCAATATAATTTTACGCTCTTGTAACACGATCACCAGAGTGAAAGTCATTCATAAACTTTGTACATAAAATCATGCATAAACAAACATGCAAAACTAGGGTTACACATTTATATACTATATACAATGCCTCGACTTGTTTTTCGTCTTTAAAACGTCTTCGACATCTTAGAAAAAAATCGATGTGACATTAAGCGACTATTTCTACATAATCACCAATTCCTCCTTTTCTTAAAAAAAAACAACATTTTTTAAAGTATGATCATCAAACTGACAGCAAACCACATACACAAGATTATGAATACTTCGATGTTCATCATATAATCCGAAAATTAAACGTGCGCTATACATTGATTTAAAGTCTATACGTCAAATCTAGTTAGTAAATTTTATTGAACCGGTACTATTTTTTGATAATCGAACACTCTCTATTTCTATAATCAAACACTCTATGTTCAACCAGTCGAATAATTCTATGCAAGAGTAGTCAAATTTGCTTACATGTACGTGGCTTTATCTGCACCCATATATAGTGACCAGGTGAAATATCTACCCAATCCTTTGAAATAACTCAACAGAAAAGGTAAGTCATGTTTAACTGGTTTTGTGATATTTTGTATTGGAATTGCTTATTTTGTACAAGTATTTGTCAATTTCCAATGAAATGTATAAATTCAGCTTCTGAATATAATTATTATGTTCACAAATTTTTGTAATAAGTACATTTCATCTCAGAAATTTAATCTTCAACTAAAATTCCTTTTATGGCTGAATAAAAGATAGTATTTTGGATCTGATTTATCAAATGATCATTTTGCTATATATCTGCCATAATCTTAAGCTTGATATTTTTTTCTCAGAGACGGGTGTAGAAACAAAATTGGGTATACGTTTTCATATATTAATCTCGATGTCTTGTTATATGCATTTATATTAATTTATTTTTTCATTCACATTGCTTGTTATTTTATAATTTAAAACTGATTTTTTTCCTTCTGTCGGTCCATTTTTCTCACATTATTTTTCTATGAGTTTCAGTATGCCCCCTTCACGCTCTCGACGTCGTCAACACCAACAACGGCAAAGGGTGGAGCGACCCGCTCGACCAAGACGTGGAATTACACGTCCTAACCCCACACCCACCCATAATGATGCAGTTGACACCTCTGTTCCTGTATCCGCTACCCAGGCTCCAGATCCCGCTTCGGTGGCTATGGATTTCCAGCTTTCTGACGACCAAATCCGTCAAATTGCAGATCAAGTGACGACTCAAATATCGTCACAGATTACGGCACCACAGAGCATTATGCCTATTTATGACGTTAATAAGCGAGGTAATTATCCTTGTATTGATATTGATGAAGAAAGTGATGATGATTTGCATAATGTCTCTATTGCAAATGAGCTAGGCATCAATGTGCCTAATAAGATTAAGTTGAAAATTGTCTCTGACGAATACGTTGATCTAGCAAGTTTACTTATTAAGACTGCAAATACTTACAATAGCGAAAAAATTTTGCAAGTCAAGAATGGTCAGATTCTTCTTCAAACAAAGAAATCGTCGGATAAAATTGATTCTATTGATAAGTGGACTGATGCATTTTTAGTTTTCATGTCCTTATAATCCTTATATGGATTGGGGAACTGTAGATAATGAGCTTTGGCTTTTATACATGTATCAAACAACCTCACGATCTACTTATAATAACGACAAACACCCGTCAGCAGTTGGATAGTGTTTTGATTATAATTTCAAAGCTTACTGTCAGAGAAAGCGATGTAATTACTTACATTAATGTGCTAAGTGCGATGGTCCTCATCCTTCGGTTAAATGCTTTAGTAAGTCAAGTCGTATTTTGAATTTTAGATCAGATCAAGGTCAGCGAGGCGATTCAAAGAGATCAGCTGATCAACAAGGAAATAAGAAATCTGGACATAACTAATATTGGGTTTTCTCTGATCAAAGTTAATGTACTACAGGAATGCTCGAAATATTATACAAATACTGAAGTTTCCGCGTTTTTGACAGAAGGTTTTACTTGTTGTTTTAGATTGAATTATAATGGCCCAAGATTTGGCTTTGAGTGTAACAATCTAAAATCAATACAAGCGTGAGAATGAAACTATTGAAATTGCCATGAAAGAAGTAAGGCTTGGTAGACTAGCCGGTCCCTTTTTATTCAAACCATTTGAAAATTTGCTTGTGTCTCCTGTTGGTTTAATTCCAAAAAAAGACGGTACGTTGCGTTTGATCCATCATTTATCTTTTTCTCCTGGTCATAGCGTTAACGATCATATTGACAATATTCATTGCACTGTTAAGTACACATCTTTTGATGAGGCTTTAGAAATGATTACAGAAGTAGGCACAGGGGCAGTTATTGCAAGATTAGATATTAAGAGCGCTTTTCGACTAAAACCAATTCATCCCAGTGATTTTTCGTTGTTAGGGTATAAGATTGCACAATACTATTTTGTTGATAAATGCTTGCCTTTTGGTTGCGCAATATCATACGCTCTGTTCGAAAAGTTTGCAAACTTCCTAGAATGGGAACTTAAGCGTAGAGCAATCTTTAACAGGCTTATTGAATTTTTGTTCAAGAGCTATCCCCTCGGCTAGGGCTTTTATAAGACGTTTCTATGATGCAATGCAAGGCATGACAAATCCTCACCACCATGTTTGGGTATCTTCGGAAATGAGGAAGGATATCAAGATGTTATTATTTTTTCTTTTATTTTTTAACGGAACATATTTGTTTAATGAGCAAAAGTGGGTTGATAGCGATGACCTTGAACAGTACACCGATAGTGCTGGTGGTATTAACTTTGGCTGCACAGCTATTTTTGGAACACACTTGGTTTTCTTTAAATGGCCAAGCAAGTGGAAAAATTTTCCCATAATGCGCGACAGTACTTTTTTGGAACTGGTTCCTATATTTTTGGCTTTCCTCATTTGGTCAAACGAATTCAAATACAAAAGAATTGTATTACACACTGATAATAAAGGTCTTATACCAATTTTGAATAGAAAGACTTCAAAATCTAAAAGAGTTATGGGCCTTGTGAGACAATAAGCTCTATGCAGCATGCTTTGTGGTATATATTTCAAAGCGATACATATTGAAGGCAAGAGTAACATTGTACCCGATGCTTTATCTCGACAGCAGATAGGTCGATTCCGAATGTCCCTGCCGAACGCAGACGAATCACCGGCACCTATACCAGAATCTTTCCCGCAAACCTTGTTCAAGATAGAATAAATCATATTATCCGGTCAGCATTTAATCAGAACACGTTGTCAGCATATTCTAAAGCACTTGATAGATTTCATTTGTTTAGAGAGTCTCACTCTTTGTTAATGGTATGACCTCCCCAATTGGATCATATCATGCATTACATCGCAAATTTATCAATGTGCAATATTGCAGCAGCAACAATTAAGCTCAGCGTTGCAGCTATATGTTTTCAATGCAAAATGTACAATGTTGAGGACATTACGCAGTGCTTTTTGATTAAGAAAATGATGACGGGTATTTATAGAACCACTGAGCATGTAGATAATAGACTACCGATCACAATTGAAATTTTGAACAAAATCTTGGTCGGTGTTGATTATGTCTGTACATCTTTGTACGAGTCTAACCTTTTTGCTGCTATGTTTACTTTAGCGTTTTTTGGTTTTCTAAGAATAGGTGAACTGGTACCTAATACAGGCACTGGAAAAGGTCATGCCATGCTATTTGAAAACATTCAATTGTATCCAAATTCACATTTGGAAATTCGAATTCCACATTCAAAAAATGATCAAATCGAAGAGGGATCGGTTCTGAATGTAGCCGCTCGCAATGCTCTTATTTGCCCTGTCAAAACGCTATTGGCTTACCTTAAATTAAGACCAAACATTGGCGGACTACTTTTTGTTCACAAGAACGGCAGTCCTGTCACTAGGTACCAATTCTCCGCACTATTAAAAAAATCTTTACAATACAGTGGCATAGAATCGGATAGATATACCACACCTTCATTTAGAATAGGTGCGGCAACAACAGCAAAGATATCAGGTTTTGATGATGACACAATTGCATCTTTAGGACGTTGGAAATCGATTTCATTTAAATTGTACATCCGAGTACCTTCACCTTTATTTGTTTAAGTATTTTCAGATTTTGACTCTATTAAGAAGGTCTGGATAATTGGATCATCTCTGGTTAAATATGCATTTGTCAGGACAAAATCGTCACCAAACTTCAATCCTCGTCTTGATTTGCATCGATATGGTGCTTCAGTATGGTGGCAAGGACAAAGTGGAATGAAAATTGGCAGTTTGGTCCGCAAAATTAAGTATTTCCTCACTTTTGAAAATCCACCTGATTTTGTTATGATACACTGTGGTGGCAATGATATCGCAACAAGTGGGCCTGTTGGTGATTTGAGATTTCAAATAATTGAAATTTTTGACAGTATTCAAAGATTGTTGCCAAATTCCACAATTGTGTATTCTCAAATATTTCCTAGACTAAAGTGGCGTAGTAATATAGACAATAAGTCACTGGACAAAGCACGCCGAAGAATTAAC
Source organism: Pinctada imbricata (assembly GCA_033119305.1). Classification (NCBI taxonomy): domain Eukaryota; kingdom Metazoa; phylum Mollusca; class Bivalvia; order Pterioida; family Pteriidae; genus Pinctada; species Pinctada imbricata. The sequence continues at coordinate 26,213,350 of VSWD01000011.1, read as the reverse complement.
AACAAAATTGCTCATCATGTCGTGTCAAATGGTGGTTACTATATTAGGTATACAATGTTAAGGTTGCAAAGTAAAGAAATTTTTAGTGATGACGGTGTACATCTGTCGCCCCCTAGGGAATGATATTTTTCTTTTTACAATTCAGGAAGCATTTCAGTATTTTTTTCACAACCAATATCAAAACGTATCCCCTTGTCGGAAGTTTAGGTTCATGGCTGTGCATTCAGTGATGCACTCTCTATTTGACTGCATCACGGCCGCAGCTGCGGTTTAAATTTAAATTTTTGTACAAAGTTTGCAATTAAACTACAGTGTTCACTGATTTTGGCCATATGATGGCATATAAAATGTAGTCGTATTGACTTTTTATGAACACTGCTTATCCCCATATTTGCTACAAGTGGATTCATTTCAAGATTTGTAATATTTTTCGTGCTATTCAATGTGAAAGATATATATTTCTTTAATAAAATTCCAATATTACGAATGTTCATTTGAACATCTTGATTGAATATGACTACAGTCTCTTATCTAATATCAATTTGAATGAATTTTAAATTTCCTCACTGTAAACTTTGTTAAAAATTTTTTTTGCTGCTGGTGGGCGATGTTTAGTTATACAACTAAACATGTTGCGCATTGTTTATTTTGCTCGTCACATCAGCTGTCTCAAAACTCGGAGACTTAAACTTTCATTTGCTGCTGATGTGCGATGTTTGGCTATACAACTAAACATTTTCTACTCTATTTTTGCTCGTCAAAACAGTTGTCTCATTGGGACATCTTTTTTGTTGCTTGCTACTGGTTGGCGATGTTAGTTGATAACTAAACATGTGGCGTTTTATCTGATGTTTGCTCGCCTCACCAGCTGTCTCTTAAAGACTTGTGTATTGCTAGGAACTTGGATCTCTGTTCTCAGGACTCAAGCTTCCATTTTGTCACAGAAGCCCGTTTATAGACTTTGAATGTCGGTTCCTTTGTGCAGCTGTGGCCTTTACATTCCAAAATATTCCATAAACGTTAAATGTGATAACTGAATTTGTTTATGAAACAATATCAAACCATGTTTTATCTAAATAAAAGTGAAGTTTTCAAATCTTATTTTTATATAATATTTTTCAATATGGTGAGCTATACAGGTCCATATTTACATTAGTCTGTCAAAAGAGGTACACTTTGTCTCTGTCGGTTGGAATGAAATAACAATTTAGTAAATTGATTTAAAATCTATACGTTAAATCTAGTTAGTAATTTCTATTGAACCGGTATTATTTTTTGAAAATCGAACACTCTCTATTTCTATAATCGAACACTCTATGTTCAACCAGTCGTATAGTTTTATGCAAGAGTTGTCAAGTTTGCTTACGTGGCTTTATCTGCACCCATATATAGTGGCCAGGTGAAATATCTACCCAGTCCTTTGAAATAACTCAATCCACGCTCACACCCTTTTTTTAAACACATACTTGTTGTTTCTTTCTTGTATTTTTCAGAATTTACTCGACGTCAAACTAAAATGTCGCAACTGCTTCGAATGTATATGACAGATGGCGCTTTTCTCTGATGTTTGCTCGCCTCACCAGCTGTCTCGTAGAGACTTGTGTATTGCTAGGAACTTGGGTCTCTGTTCTCAGGATTCAAGGTTCCATTTTGTCACAGGAGCCCGTTTATAGACTTTAAATGTGCAGCTGTGGCCTTTACATTCCAAAATATTCCATAAACGTTAAATGTGATAACTGAATTTGTTTATAAATAAATATTAAACCATGTAATTCTGTGCAATTTCTTCGTCGACGGCGTTTTAAATACCTGCCGTTACAGATTGATTATTGTGTCTGTAGCGGTTTGTGAATGCTGTTTATCTAACGTGTCGTTAGACTCGTTACAGGTAGATTATTGTAAATAATTTCTGTGCAATTTCTCTGGACAGTGTGTGCGGTGAAGCTAAACATAACGGTCCTCATTTATAGAGACTTGCAGTTCAGATATATACAAATTCATAATTAAACAGAAGAAAGAAAGTAAAAGGCAATTTAAGAAATCACGTATATAAGTAAATTTATTTACAATGTTTAAATGCTTCAAATTGAGGCACAAGCAGTTCCATACGGAAGCCCGTCAGTGCCAAATATGACAAATAAAAAAGAAGGAAATGAGAAATATATTTAGAAAAATGAAAAATAAATTTAGGAAAACGAGAAATATATTTAGGAAAATGAATAATATATTGAGGAAAATGAAAAATAAATTTAGGAAAATGAGAAATATATTTAGGAAAATGAGAAATATATCTAGGAAAATGAAAAATAAATTTAGGAAAATGAGAAATTTATTTAGGAAAATGAGAAATAAATTTAGGAAAATGAGAAATATATTTAGGAAAATGAGAAATATATTTAGGAAAATGAGAAATAAAGTTAGGAAAATGAAAAATATATTTAGGAAAATAAAAAATAAATTTAGGAAAACGAGAAATATATTTAGGAAAATGAGAAATACATTTAGGAAAATGAGAAATACATTTAGGAAAATAAGATGTATTTTCAGAATGCGGACTCCCACTCCCAGAATATTAAAGAGGGAGGGGGAGGTAGAAAGATACATACCGTCTCTTATCGACTTATCAAGAGATAAATACTTTCTTGCAAATTACTTCCAAGCTACCCCCGCTGCTTGATCAAGATGCATGGTAAATGTATATACATCTATGATGTAACAGCGGTGAGCCAACCGGCCACTGGTCAAAGCTATAATGTTAGGATCTCTCTCTCTCTCTCTCTCTCTCTCTCTCTCTCTCTCTCTCTAAATGATTTTACTCAAATTCATGAGCGAATCAAGATTCGGCCGGGGGGGGGGGGTTAAATGTGCTAACTGAAAATGTTCCCCCATTTTTACGTATATTTGTTCATAACCATTGGTTCCCTTCCCCTGATGACTTTGATCTTCACTGGAAAAAAAATATAGATCCTCCCATTTTGGGTTAAGGAAAGTTACAGCTAATGTGTAATTCAGCTCTGAATAAGTCGATGTGGAATGGGAAATTTCATATCATAACGGTGTATTGGTAAATTTGACTTCATTCTCTTCATCTGGTGGGTTAATTTCAAACGTCCATTTCGAAAATTGTCGAAAGCTAAATGATCTGGACCATCTTGAGGAAAAATAATCACCTGTAGGGGGTTAGAAATTATCTGTCTGGCGAACAGCTCGTAAGGTTTATTATGCTTCTTGACCAGTACAAATCGTTTATTTTTCTCGCAAAAGCAGCGGGGGTCGGGGAAGGAGTAGAAGAAATACAAAGAGGCCTTTATCTCCTGATGCATCTCATTAATATTCTGGGAGTGGTAAAAGAAGAGTGTAGTGGGGCATTTCTATGTTTATACATATCGTATTTCTTTTTGTGGTTTTCATTTATTTTTATGGGGGAGTGGACAGGACCCTCCCATCCCCTTACCTCCCTCCCTTCCTCTCTCCCCTATACATTCCCCTCCCTCCCCACTTCTCCCTCCATCTCCACTCTCCCTTTCACTCTGTTCACGCCACATTTATTTTTCCACTTCCCCCTTCAGCCCCTTTATATCTCCCACCCCTTCCCATCCTCAGACCTCCTCTCTACCTCCCCCTCCCACCCTCTCTCCTTCATCCCGACCCTTCTTCCCTCGCCTGCCTTCCCTCTCATTTTCCTAAATTTATTTTTCATTTTCCTAAATATATTTCTCATTTTCCTAAATTTATTTTTCATTTTCCTAAATGATATATTCATTTTCCTAAATATATTTCTCATTTTGCTAAATTAATTTTTCATTTTGCTAAATTAATTTTTCATTTTGCTAAATTTATTTTTCATTTTCCTAAATTTATTTTTCATTTTCCTAAATATATTTCTCATTTACCTAAATTTATTTTTCATTTTCCTAAATATATTTCTCATTTATCTAAATTTATTTCTCGTTTTTCTAAATTAATTTCCCATTTTCCTAAATATATTTCGCATTTCCTCTTTTTTTATTTTTTCATATTTGGCACTAACGGGCTTCCGTAGTTCCAAGATCATTTGACAGAAAATTATTCTTATAATATAATATGCTCTCTCGCTGAAATTAAAAAAAAAAAAAATTAGTTATACAAAATGCTATGTTTTGTTTTTTTTAAAACAAAATTCAATTGAGATTTTATCGTTTCAATAATGATTATGTATAGTATAAATGTACTTTCATTAAAAGTAACTATCGTACTAGATATTTTAAAGTAGCCCTTGCAATCTTCAGTCGTTATGAATGAAACAACCAGATACTAGTAAAATGCATACATCAAATTATCGCGACAGAGAGTATTAAACAGATAAAGTCTGATCTATTCAGAATTGATCGAACTTCGCTAAATGCCAGTTCGACAAGATTTAATATCAATTCTCTGTAAGGACCAAAATATTTTGGAAACAGCATGTCATGGATTTTCATAATTTTCTCTATAAATGGTATGTATAATGCCCTGAATACAAAAATTACAATTTTTTGAAAATAGATAATCCGGTTGCCATGGAAACGACGTCTGTCTATTTATAGCACTAAAAATGGTCAAATAAGTCATCTTTGGTTATTATGTTGCCATGGAAACCATTGTCAGAGTTAATTGGAATTAACAACTTATAATCTTTAAAACCTCTATTTTTTGATAAAATAACAAATTTTTGACATTTCTTTCAAATAGCCAGATCCTATCAAAATCAGTCAAAAATTGCCATAAAATATGGTCAAAATCAAGGCCTATTTTTGTCCAATTTTTACCATTTTTAAGCAAAAATAACACAAAATGTCAGGCTGATAACACCATCACTGTTGTCAGAACAAAATAGATTTCATGTGACAAATATAATCAATGAAAAAAATAAGTGGGACCTTGTTTTGTTTTCCTACATTTTTAGGTCAAAAATGGTTGCCATGGCAACTTTTCATTTGACACATGATGACTATATCTTTTCAAATTGATTTTTAGCATGGTTTAAATAACTTATATTGCTTAAGCTTTATGTAGGGACAACAGAAGAAATTATTCTTTATTTGAGCACTTCCAAAATTTGTCAAGGTCATTGACTCTAAGTTCAAGGTCAATTCAAATTATAGGTTCCAATTTCAATAAAATTTGCATTTTTGTTGTTATTTGTTGTTAATAAATTTAGGCTTGACTGTCATATATTTGTATCAAAAATACTTCTTTCTAAAATTATGACCGATAGATGGAAAAACATTACAATTTTTTGTTCAGAACATTTCTCCTAAAAAAATAAGCCCCAGACAAAAATCATGATAATCTCACATTTTTATATGTATGTATGAAATACTAGCTAAAATCCAAGGATGTTATTGATTTTGAGATTTTTGCAACTTTGGTCAATAAATAGGGGATATATCCAAAATCACTATGTATGTGTTTGTTTTACTCAATACCACATGATTTTTGAGTAATTGCCAAAATTTGTGAATTACATTCAAGATGACCTTGACATTGGGTCCTGTGACCTTGAAAAATTTCAAGGTGATTTTTTAATCAATAATGCTCTTTTATATGCACTGGTAAAAAATGCTTAAAAATATATAACGGACAGCTGAAAATTTACCAGTAAATTACTCTATGTATAATAGCACTGAACAGAATGTCACCATGGTAACCATTTTTTATACCCTTTTGAATAAAATTGAGAAGAGGTCCCACTTAGATTTTAACATTTTCTTAAAGATCGAGGATTAAACTTTAAAGATAATTGGCAGTAGAAATCAAGTAAGCCTGACATTTCAGATTATTTGCCCTTAAATTTGAGCAAAATCATGTTAAATTAGGAGCTTTTTCGGTCTTAAAAAGGGCTCTTCAAAACAGGCCTTTGCCTACATTTTGAGCATATTGATAAAAGAGAATAGCGGGCAGAAACATACTTCTTGTGTAATATTTATACTATTGAAGATATAAAGAGAAAAATTAAGGAAATTTCAGTTGACTACAATAGCTGTTACCATGGAAACGAACCTTGTGAAAATGCCATGTTACAAGTATTCTAATGATGCGTAAAATTTCAAACATGGTTTCCATGGCAACGAAAACTTAATTTGTGAAAAGAAAGTCTATTTTTGTCTCAGTACATCATATACACCTTCCACACCAAAAATCTTCAAAATTGGAGACATGCTGTTTCCACGTGCTATTGAAATTATTTTGGTCCTTACAGAGAACTGCTATTAAATCCGAAGAATAAGTGGACGTACAGATGTACTATACACAAAAATTATCCAAGAAAGTTGATAGTGCCACCCCCCCTTTGATTTCTATCAGCAGGTGCGTTGTCTGCTACAACAATGTCGCCTGGACATGTTGCATGCTCGCCATGTTCAGTGTAAGCATCCAGAGATCGAAAAAAATGAATCAGTGGCACCTTCTATAACGTTACAATGCATCACTCCATGTAATCCATTTAACCGATTAAGTGTAATATTTGGTGATCTAGAGGCCTTAAATCCATCCACAGCTCGACCTTTCTCTTGAATTAAGGCCAGCTTCGTAAAAAAATTATCATTTTATGAGCCTATTTAGTTCATAAATGCTTGAGTGTACTGCGTATTTGCATCAGTAAATCTTTCTGCAGATGGTTTTGAAAGTTTTTTCTAATGTAAATGGTTCCGATGACATTGAACTTGTCTGGTCCATGTTGTAAATTTATCAGGTTTTAAATGATGCTATTGAATTTAAAGACGTTTAACATTTTAATGGCTCCATTAATAGTTATGATGCTCACAGTCACTCACGGGTTTGTTGCAATTAATCAAAATTTTATCCTGTAGTTCTCTATAAGCAATCGTTGGGTGATTTCGTTTTGAGAATTCGAAATTTTTCAAGTCAATCAGTTCGAACAGTTTCGGTCTCCCAACATTGGACAGCAAATCTCCTTTTGTCGAAATTTTTATTCGTTAACCATGATTCCCAAGAGCGTGTAAACCAGTTTTAACCTTTTGCTTTACACCTCTGGGAATAGTTCAATTTTCTTCATTGGCACCGCAATTTTTAAGTTTTGAAATTACATGCATTAATAGCTAAGATGATCATCTAGAGGCCTTCCTTTCACATAAATTACCGGTATGCCAGTTTTACCTTCAACCATTTTAACTATTTGTCTCCGAAAATATATTAGGATTCTCTTAAAGATTCAAATTATGATTAATGAGACCAGTGCAAATCACCAGGGGTGGATGCAGTTTTTGGTATTGATATCACTGCTTATTGTAGTTTAGATAAGTTCAACGATGAAAATCTCATATTGAAAAAATAATTTCAACCTGAAAAAAAGTTTTTGGGAAAATGAATATCAATAAATATTGTTTAAACTAAACTAATTCCCTATCGTTTCTCATTCTTCCCTCGTTAAAGGTGTACAACTTCCTAGATCCACTCCTGATTCATATCATGCTAGGTCTACTAACATCTGTACAGATTTTATGACATTGACCATGTTTACAGTAATAATGATCTGTATCGTGTACGTCGCCATTGTACTCCTTATCCTATGATTATAGCTTGTGACAGACCCCATCCGCGATGACAATGTCTATATTGGTTCTTATCAATTTTATAGAACATTTATACCAAGATGGTGGAGGTTTTTGTTTGTTTGCTTTGGTTCCTGTTTTATCCTGATTTTGTATGCCTTCGGTTTCTGATTTTCTGAATTATCGATTTTAAGCTGTATACAGGGATATGGTCATTATCCATATTTGACATACATACTAAATAGTCACATTTAACCATTATGTTCAATATGTTGGACGTCGTTAGTCCATTGTACTTCTCCTGGACGTGAAACTGCGGAATGCAACATATGTGACATACGGAAATACGGTTACCATGGATTTTGTGAAAAATTAAGAAGTGAAATATCTGCATTAAATAACATGTCTGCTGAGACTATGAATCGTGACGATCAAGGCGACTTGGTAGATGCAAATGAAAAGTCCTTCTCAAAAATTTTATCGGCTGCAAGACATGATTCAAAATTTGGACCAAATCCACGCATGTGAAAGTCTTTGGGGGTCGCCATCCATTGGCAAATTGTTATTCTTTGAACATAGTGGTGAAACGCGATAAAGAAGATCCTGACGACAGTCTCAAGGTAGCGCGAAAAAAAATCAAAGTTTTCGAAATCACATCTAAGTCCTTAAGAACTTGACATTAAAAAAGAGGAAATGAAATATAATGAACTATGTGCAAAAGTAAATTCATTGGAGGACCTTTATTGTCTAAATGTTACTGAAAACAAAACGGTTCCGTTATGCGGGAATTGTCATCTAAGGATTTCGAAATCCCACAACAAACGAAATTTTAAGGCGCGATCATGTGATGATTCACGTATGTGTGGCAGTCTTTCTTCTCATGAAAATGCGATGACAGTCAGGGCTTGAAATTCATAGAAATTCCAAAGGAGCCATACCGACTCCTAGTTCTATAATTCAAGGAGCCCGTACCAAAATTCGAGGAGCCCGTAAATATTAAAGTTTCTTTTCTATTCATTACATAAGATAATTGATGAAAGCTATTATTTATTGTGAAAGACCATCTTTGACAGCAGTTTAAACACAACGTTCTAGTAAATCATTTGGGTCCAAGTAATATCTTACAAAGAAAGCTGACAGTTTTTTTTACTTAGTCTAAAATATAAGAGCGCCTCCCCCCCAAAAAATATAAGAGCGCCCCCCCCCCCCAAAAAAAACATTATACATGTATACCTTGTAATAAAATTCCTAAGATAAAGACATTATCCCCTAATTTAATGGAACATTATATTATAAAATGTGCGTGTACACATGGGTTCATGAATTGGGGTTTTTCTTTTTTTGTCATTTTATACAAGTTTCTTTCTTTTATTCTTTCTTTCTTTAGTCGCTAACCACAATGCATGTCATGTGTAAATACATACGATACTCTGCAAAAGTAATGGTACATGTACTGAGGCGACTCGAGATTAAGCACCGCTGCAATAAATATACTAGAAATGCCATCTACGAAGAAATTGCACAGAATTTATTTACAATAATCTACCTGTAACGAGTCTAACGACACGTTAGATGAACAGCATTCACAAACCGCTACAGACACAATAATCTATCTGTAACGTCCACAGGTCTTTAAAACGCCGTCGACGAAGAAATTGCACAGAATTTATTTAGACGTAATATTATCCAAATAAAAGTGAAGTTTTCAAATCTTATTATTGTATAATATTTTTCAATATGGTGAGCTACATGTATACAGGTCCATATTTACATTAGTCTGTCAAAAGAGGTACACTTTGTCTCTGTCGGTTGGAATGAAATAAATATTTAGTAACTCGCACAAAATACAAATGACAGGGTTGTATATCCAACAAACCCGAACGAACCTTCTCTCGTTCCCAGAAATCCGTCTGGTGTCATTTATCGGCGTTACATCGCCATAATCCGAACTATTCACCGCTCATCACCTAACGAGATTATGGGTTGCATTGAACTATCCTCTAGAATGTAAAGTACCACCATCTTGAAAAATCTTACAGAAACAGGTTCCAACTTTCAACTTTGAACAAAGATTTGTCAAGTACCAAGCCTAGTGTCCGTCTGGTGACATTAGGATCATATCCACGGTATAAGAGGCGTTTGATGATTCTGACGCATTTTCGATGGTTATGCTGCCTACCTTTGATCCATTTTATTTTGTTTATCATATCACCATAAAAGACAGGTTGTGTAATACCAATATTAATGTACTCTGTTGCATGCATAGATCCGAATTTTAAAAGAAGTTGACTGTAATTTTTGTAAAATTTCCAGAAAGTCTTAACTAGTTTATGAAAGCGGAAACCTTGACCTAAAAGTTTTTTGCTAATTTGTAAATTTCTTCTGTGAAAATCCAAAATATCAGTACATGCTCTAGCGTACCGGATGAGCTGTGATATGTAAATGCCGTATGACGGTAATCTTGGAACATCACCGTCAAGCCAGGGGAAATTTACTATATTGAATCAAAAATCATCCCTTTTGTCATGTACACTTATATGAATCTTTCCGTTTACAATTTTGATATTTAGGTCCAAAAACGGTGCTTCTGTATTTGAAAGGTTTGCATTGTTAAGTGTTAATTCTTGTGGATAAATTTCATTCTTATATAATTCAAAAGCAGGAATGTCAATGGTAAGAATATCATCCAGATACCTAGAAGTATTATTGAAACATTTCAGATCATCAAATTTTCTTTGCTTTTGAAGATTTTGGATAAATTCTTTTTCATAAGTGTATAAAATAAATCTGCAACAAGAGGCGCACAGTTAGTACCCATGGGAATTCATAGAACCTGCTTGTATAGATCCTCACCAAATCTAACATAAATATTGTCCAAGAGGAAGGACAAACATTACACAGGGCACTACATGTCCATGATTTGTATGATTTGTAGTCTGTCGAGGAAAAGAAACCCTTCGATTCAGATGTACAAATGTAAGTATTTCGCTCTCGATCAAAACACCATTTAATGAGATTAGATAATCGATCATTAATTTTGTCATGAGGAAGTGTGGTGTACATATTAGAGAAGTCGTATGAAGAAATCGTATTAGCTTGGAAATTTCCAGATTTCATTTTGTCAATCACATCCCCTGAATTCTTATTAGACCAAAATAAATTTACATTGTTCCTGTTTAGAACCGTTTCACAATATTTAGTTATGTGTTCTTTAATAGTAGTAAGTGCTGACGTCAGATTTCTAGACAAAATTGTAATTGAGCAGTTACTACAATTAGCAATAATTCGAAATTAGAAAGGGGATTTGTGCAGTTTCGGTATGCAATATAGTGTTGGGAGATCCAATTTAGAAATAGAGATATTGACTGAAGACAGTTCACTGTTATGCTTGCTTAAAATGTTAGATGCACTTTCATTGCTTTTGATATATGTATTAGTAGACGAAAGTTCCGAAACCAAAGTTGATATGAAGTAACGTTTTCAAATGATAATGGTGTTGTTTGCTGCTTTATCAGCTGGTGCAAAGACATATTTTTCATGTAATTTACTTAGTTTGGATTTAAAATATCTTTCTGATTTGGAACATGGATTTTGAAAAAGATGAGGGTTTTTATGGAAGTTATCTAATTGAATATCCGTTATATCTAAAATGAGGTTTTTCCAGTCCTTCAGAGCATGCAGTTCGACTCCTTCTGATTAACACCATTTTTTCATAAAATTATCTAAGGCTTCCGAAAGCACCTCATGGCATTTGACAAAATCTTTCTTGGGTGGGATTCTATACTTAGGTCCTTTTTTAAGATTACCACGTAGCTGTATGTCTTGGATAATTGAAAAGTCACCTGTAACAACATGGCCAGCTGGTTTGTAGAGATATTTAGAAGTTGCACATTCTCAAGAAGCAGGACACGATTCAAGTATGTCAGGATCCGATGTAACTTTATTATAATTAAAAACAAAGTTTCGAATCGGTTTCTTGTACTTATAACAAATAAGAGGTGGCTCTAAATTTTCAAAATATTGAGGAATGGTACTTTGTACGCGATGATCACGAAAAATATTAGAGATGGTTAGAAGATCATAACGTTTGTTAATAAACGGGATTTTTATAAATCGTCTTTTAGGTGAGGTGTTTTTCACAATAGGATAAAGTTTATACTGTGCGAATGAGACAATGATATTAAGTCTGAATCAGTCAGTGTTTCTTAAGAATGCAACCGCTGCCTCATCCAAGATAGATTTCAAGTGCATAACTGGTATTGACGACAGAGCATGTAACAGCTCATGTCTGCCGCCATTGCGTGCTATAGTAAATAAATCGTTGAGAGAGCGGTAGATTCTGGATCGTTTTCTTTTTTGTCTGTTTCGTCTTTTCCCGTGCGACCTGTATTTCCTTTTAGTGTTTGGGCGAATTGAAAAGATGTTGATATTGGTAGAGGCTGAGGAAATGTTTCCTTGTCCATAGATTTGATCGTTTAAACCAAGAGGGTACGCAGTCTGAAGTTAAGTGATCCAGGCAAGTTCAGCTTGTAGAAGGCGTTTTTTAATTTCGGTCTTACTTTCAATTTTACGTTTTGGAAAAGTCTGAACTGGGGTAATGGTGATATCCGAAATAGAATGAATAGCAGGAGATGCTTACTCTTCCTGGGCACCTGGTCTCACTCTCATATCGGGAGTTCGCTTCTTTTCATATGGTGGAGGTTTTTGTTTGTTTGCTTTTGTTCCTGTTTTATCCTGATTTCGTATGCCTCGGTTTCTGATTTTCTGAATTATCGATTTTGTGCTGTAAACAGGGATATGGTCATTATCCATATTTGTCATATTTAACAAAGTGATATATAGAAAGATATAAAGAAAGTTTCTGTGTTTTTGTTGACGTGAGGTTCTGATCTTATAAGAATGGTTCCTAAAACGAGATTTTAAAGGCTGGCCTGTCTCACCTACATATTGTGCGCCAGATCCCCTGGCATTTCAAGTCATAACGTAAATAAGATCTTGAGATGATCAATCGATGTCTTGGTCTACCTCGATTTTGAATTTCTGCCCATTTACACTAGATATTATTGTGGAGTCGCAGTTGATGATGTGACACAAAGATCATCTTCTACTGTTGCACTTAGAAATAATTGAGAACCCTCTGTGTCTGTTGTTGAATGTAGAGCCTGCGGATGGAGTAGTGCGTAAAATACGACTGTGGGGTCTAAATTTGAGAGGTGATAAGAGTACTCTTGGTGAGGAAAAAAGTTTTTTTACTGTTGAATGTCGATGATGGTAAAGTGACTGTAGTGATATTTAGGTCCAAAAACGGTGTTTCTGTATTTGAAAGGTTTGCCTTGTTAAGTGTTAATTCTTATGGATACATTTCATTCTTATATAATTCAAAAGCAGGATTGTCAATGGTTAGAATATCATACAGATACCTAGAAGTACTATTAAAACATTTCAGATCATCAAATTTTCTTTGCTTTTGAAGATTTTGGATAAATTCTTTTTCATAAGTGTATAAAAATAAATCTGCAACAAGAGGCGCACAGTTAGTACCCATGGGAATTCCTACAACCTGCTTGTATAGATCCTCACCAAATCTAACATAAATATTGTCCAAGAGGAAGGACAAGGCATTACACAGGGCACTACATGTCCATGATTTGTATGATTTGTAGTCTGTCGAGGAAAAGAAACCCTTCGATTCAGATGTACAAATGTAAGTGTTTCGCTCTCGATCAAAACACCATTTAATGAGATTAGATAATCGATCATTAATTTTGTCATGAGGAAGAGTGGTGTACATATTAGAGAATTGTCCATCACATCCTCTGAATTCTTAATAGACCAAAATAAATTAACATCGTTCCTGTTTAGAACCGTTTCACAATATTTAGTTATGTGTTCTTTAATAGTAGTAAGTGCTGACGTCAGATTTCTAGACAAAATTGTAGTTGAGCAGTTACTACAATTAGCAATAATTCGAAATTTGTAAGGAGACTTGTGCAGTTTCGGTATGCAATATAGTGTTGGGAGATCCAATTTAGAAATAGAGATATTGACTGAAGACAGTTCACAGTTCACTGTTCACAGTTCACTTAAAATGTTAGATGCACTTTCATTGCTTTTGATATATGTATTGGTAGACGAAAGTTCCGAAACCAAAGTTGATATGTAGTTATCATATCTTCGTTTGATAGCACAATTCTTTCTCTTTTTTTTGCTGTACAAGGAGGTACTTGCAAGACAATATTTTACTTTTTTATATGTACTATCAATGCTGTACAATTAATACCAATGTTGTGGCTGCATGATCACTTAAGACAGTCAGCTCAATACTATTAGAGAACACTAGTAGATTTTTCAGTGATTACATTATAGCATGGCTGTCGTAAAAGTGAAATGAAAAGGATTCCTAAAGAATTTGGTCAGAGCATATACTTGCTACATTGTAAGTGTGAACTACCGACATATGTATGCAGCAAATTTGCTGCCTTACTTCTTGTTATTTGTGGTTGTGATCAATATGTTTACTTGACTTGTATGAACTAAATCTTGTTTGTCCTGTATTTTAGTTCCTATAATATATCGTTGTAATGCCCTTTATCTAAGGATGTAAACCAAAATAGCTTTTGATTTGTGTAAGGTCAAGAATGTATTCTCCCATATTATCAAAATTATTTCTTTTCAGTTTTGATCACCTTTGCGGATCAAGTATAGAATATGACAAAAATAGTCCCAGGTGTATTCATATGAGTAAATTGGTTCTTGTTACTATGAACCATATGCAAATTTGGTAATTTTTATACTGAATATTCATGAAGTAATTAAAGCAATTTGCATACTTGAAAAAAATTTCCAAAACTCTGAATATATATTAACTTTTATTTTCCTTGTGTTTGCAGGTCGTCGGGTTGACAGTTTTGCAGCTTTGATTTCCTTGTAATATCTTGTCTACATGATGACAGGTCGACAGGTTGACAGGTCGACAGTTTTGCAGATAATATTATTTCTTGAGTTGACAGGTCGACAAGTCGACAATGTTGCAGGTTACCTTATTTCTTGAATTGATAGGTCAACAGGTTGACAGGTCGACAGGTCGTCAGTTTTGAAGATTCGATTTCCCTGAGTTGACTGCTCAACATGTTTACATATAAAATATTGATTTTCATTTTATATGTGTCGACTTGTCTACCTGTCAATCTGTGGACCAGTTAATCTGTCTACCCTTCAACCTGTCAACATGTCGACCTGTCAACATGTCGACCTGTCATCCTGTCGACCTGTCAACCTGTCGACTTGTCGACCTGTCAACATGTCGACCTGTTAATATATTAGCTTTATCTCAGTGAAAAATGAAATTAATTGATCAAAATTAGCTGTTTCACGTGAATTAAGCTTTACAATGAAAGTAGGTATTAAAATAATGGATGTATGCAATAATAATGAGTAAGTTCATAAACTATGCAAATGTATTTAAGCTTTTATAGATATATGCAAATTAAAAGGATTGTTTATGCAAATCGATTCAAATCTCGGATAGAGATAATAGGTCATTTTTATCCATTATTCCTCCGCATTTACTCTGGAACTACTTTCGTCCTATACTAGAGTTGAGCCACCTTTGCCACTAAATTGAAATTAATCGTTACATTGACCTTGATCCAAAATCAATTTAGTTGAAGACATGTTTTATTTCAAACTTGTTTCTTTATAATATATGGAATTTCAATCTGAACATTTTTTCTATGAACTGTAGCCTGTGTATCTTTTATAAACAGAATGATCCAAGCATTATACCGTATGTTTTCTGGAATCCTAGTACACATTTTTATCATACTTTAACAACTTGTACGTAGTCATTAATATGACTCATGAAAAAACCCAAAAGGCAAAAGGCAAGGTCATAAAAGATTTGCTCGATCCTTAAAATCTTTCTTATGTCCAGTGCCTTTTGACATTAGACAACAGCTCTTCAACATACTCCTATGTACCTTTCCATTGAATTTGTGATTTTTATTTATCAAGTCAGAGTTTGACTTAGATAAGTTTGTAATTTTTAGTTGTGTTTGGGATACCGTTTCCTTGCCATATCTTCACATGATTTTAACTTACTAATAGTCAGATTGTATTTTATATCCCAAGCACATACCCTATTTATGAAAGTCAAGAAAAATTCCAGAATGATAAACATTTCATTCTTAAGAAAGTGCAGGTACATGTCTTTATTACAATTTTTATTGTAATGCATGAATGTAACGTTTACATACACTATCATTTTTGTATCATTCTAAAGTTAATGTCTGTTTACCATTTAATCGATGCATGCACTTCAAGACACACAACACAATTTTTAAGAATGACTGTCATGTTGTTTGAAGCTTTTAATAATAAAGACAATTTTATGAAACGGCTCATTTCAATGTCTAACGGGGAAGAGTGAAATTATTTGTCTATACAGAGAAATAGCTTCCAATGAAGATGCTGGTGGCTGTAATCCTGCTGCTGCATAACTCCCGAAAGAGCATGACGAGTATCTTCTCTACAGTCCCTCTGAATGGAGAATTGACAAAATTCCTTTACCTTATCGATGTCATCTTGCCCAACCTCAATTTTGTAGTCAACTGTACATAAAAGGTACATAAAAGAGAAATGATTACTTTATGGAATGTCTTTTAAAGAAACTTCATGTCATTAATTAATTAATATGTTATCTTGAAATTTGGCAATAGTTGTATATTTATTAAGGGAGAGGGAGTTTATGTGTTACAACAGTGATATAATCATTACAGGCTGAACACCTTCCTCTAAGATGAATCGAAGACTAATACTCAATAAAATTTATATTTCAATCACCAAATAAATTTGGGAGGTAAAACAACATGTCAGGCTTTCCAGCAGGAGATTCGCTGTTCCTAGAAGCTCTTACACGATGCTGATTCCACTCCATGCGTACACAATCTAGCTCCTCGTGCAAGATGTCCATGAAACAGAAGCGTGCACACTCCCTGTAACATTAAATACATTGAATATTTGTTTGCCACTATATCTATCTAACTTTTGGAAGGAGTTTGATTTATATGCAGAACATTAACATATTCATACTCCATGACGGGCCCTGTCCAAACTTCTTTAGAGAAGACAGGGCCCCGACCACCTGTCCTCTTTGAATGTCAGTCGGACTCCTCGGGTGATTACATACATGAGCTCGCTACAGCCGGCAGAGCACGGACTGTATTACGCATGCCCTCTTTTTACATCCATTTACATATTCATCTGTGTTTCTGGGGCCTCTACGTTTCGCGGTCTTGTTTGTGTGATGTCATCTTACAGTGAGGAGGTTGTTTTACACCACAAATGTACGTTCTTCGAGACCTCTGCATGGGTAATTGGATAAGAGAGAGGGTTGTGCGCACGTAATCCAGGATAACCACACAATTTGCTACTTGCGTCCAAAGTCGGCAGCTGTTGCCCATTGGTCTCGTCGGTTTATGTGTAGTCTTTTGTGTTTGATGTTTACATGTCGTGTGTCTCTTTTCCGTCTCGTGCTGTACTCGTCTTTTGTGTTCTTGCATCGGGTGTTTTAGTGTTTTGCTGTTGATGTTGCAACGGGGTCTTGTTGAAGATCTCATCCCTTCTGTTTTGTTCCAAGCCCGCCACTAAGTTCAAGTAAAAAGCTTGAATATGGTACTCAAATTTTCAAAAATTCTTAAGATTAAGCTGCATGAATGAAAAGCAACGAAGGTATGACTAATTCAGCTGGATATGTGAAAAATACTGTTACACTTCTTCCCCTCTGAAATCTCCTAAATGATGCATTTGATCATCTTTTGGGGTCTTGTTAGTTTTACACATTCTAATTTTCTGAATGTCCCTAATATGCCATTATTTTTCCCATTTAGACTATGTATTCATGGTTTAGATAATAGTTATTTACTTAAAGGGTCACATTTGTAGGAACCTTTGTGTGTTCATGGTGCTCAAGTGAGGGATAAAGGCCCAATTTGGCCTCTTGTTTGAAAATAACTAAGGCAACACGGAGCAATGGCAAGGTCACAGTAAGTAACACAAGTTATCACACTTGTTCATATATCTTTTATTTCCACTGGGCATAGATGCACACAAACGGCAAAAAGAATTTTGATGTACCTATGAAAGTCATTCACTGTTGAAAATAACCCTTCATGTTCTAGATCTTTGAATAGATCAATCCAAAATTGGACACCTCCTTGCTTGCCTGACAACCACCAACGTTCGATGCACTGTAAATTGAATAGGTAAAAATTACATGTATTTATTGTTTGTCAATCGTTCTGACTTTTACCTTCAGCTGAACAAAGCATTATATGTTAACCTGCCTTTATTTCTTGACCACTGCTGTACTTCAAAACTCACAACACCACTTTATTATTTTTAAGATGCTTATACATTAAAATAATCAGCAATCATGCTGCGGCTTGCTTCACAAAATATACTTACGATAAAGTTAAGGAATTTTCGTAGCTTTCAATTCATAATTTCTCAGTTATATGAATTAAAATTTTCAAAAAGTTTTGATTTTCTTTCCCTTACTGCTAAAAATGTTTAAAACGTGATAATAGATGTGAATTTTGAATCCTGAGTAAATAAATATTAGGACTTAAAAGTTACGAAAAATCCTAAGTTTTTTAAAGATTTTTTGTGAAACTGGCATATATCGATGGAGAATATTTACCATACAATAAAATTCTGTAATAGTAAATATATAGATGAAGAACCTGATTGGAATGGGAGCATCCCTTTATTACACTTTTATTGTCAGCCATTTCATCACTATGATCCCATCTAAAGGACTTTTGAATGTCTTCCACTAAAACATTTTCGGTCCCAGCATCCATTCTTATAAATCGTGGAGTAGCTACAACACATTTTGATGCATTAAGAATAAACTATGTTTGCGTTTTTTAGTAACTCGTTTACTGGTCATTTCATGGGTACCTGTAAAGTGCAAAACGAAACAAAAACGAAACGAAACGAAACGAAACAAATCGAAACGAAACGAAACAAATCGAAACGAAACGAAACAAATCGAAACGAAACGAAACAGATCGAAACGAAACGAAACAAAACGAAACGAAACAGATCGAAACGAAAAGAAACAGATCGAAACGAAACGAAACACAACATAAAACTTAAAGAAAATGAGAAAAAGAGGAAAAATCGCCGAGAACGAATATTTCAAGACAAGACTGATCTTATTGAAGGGTCAGGGGGTACCACTCTCCTCCTGCCGCCCCCTCCCCTTGGGGGGGGGGGGAGGAGGTCTTGGGCGGTCAAGACAAATGTTTAAACTTTAAAGTGTAAATTGGTGCAATAGTGAAGTTATTTGGGTTATTTCCTTTATAAACATTGAAAAAGGAAATAGACCTGTTTAGATGAAAAACTATAAGGTGACCGAAGCGAGCCTGCAGTATTTGAAAAATGAATTGAAAATTGCAGCGAGCGAAGCGATCGGGAAAAAAATTTAAGGTATATATTATGTACATGAACGCATAAGAACAAGATTATTTATATTAAAAGTAATTTCCTAATATTTTTTTTTGGGTTACTGTTACCCTCCCAATCATCTGTCCCTCCTTTCGCCCCCTTCTTTCCTCCTCCCGCCCCTTTCTCTCCCCTCCCTTTGTCCCTGTCCACCCCCTCATTATTGCCTTCAACCGTTAGTTCTTTTGGCTGGAGGGTTTTTTAAAGAATCAAAGTTGACGATCAAAACATAATATATACGGTATATGCACAATTGCATTTTAAAGGAGAGTGAATGGGATGAATAACCTCGTCATAGACGGAAAAATATTATTCAGCAGGGAGGAGTCTAGCGCAAAGGAAACGGAACTGTTCCGTTATGTGTATTTGAAAATTTTATCAGAAAAATGAGAACAATTGATGTGCCCCACCCCGTTTGTGATCTCATTACGGTGTCATAGCGTTGTTTTCTATCCCCTACCTTTTCTTCCTCTTAAATACATGAATGGCATTTGACATTTTCTTTTTTTAATTGTCAACTTTGACTCTTTCAAGAATAGTTACAAATGTATTGTAATCTTGGATTAAGGCAATATTACATGCTGATCTTGTCTTGAAATATTCGTTCTCGGCGATTTTTCCTCTTTTTCTCATTTTCTTTAAGTTTTATGTTTTGTTTCGTTTCGTTTCGATCTGTTTCGTTTCGTTTCGATCTGTTTCGTTTCGTTTCGTTTTGTTTCGTTTCGTTTCGATTTGTTTCGTTTCGTTTCGATTTGTTTCGTTTCGTTTCGATTTGTTTCGTTTTGTTTCGTTTCGTTTTTGTTTCGTTTCGCACTTTACAGGGACCCTCATTTCATTATCAAGACCGCAGAAAAATAGTTTAATAGCCATTCTCTGTAAGGACCAAAATCGTTCGGCACGGCATGTCATAAATTTTGATGATTTTCGGTATAATGGGTATATATTAAGTACTGACCATGAAAATAACACTTTTCAGCCAATATGATCTCTGGTTGCCATGGTAACGAGGTCATTCTATTTATAGCACTTTTGGGACCATGAAATAAGCCAGCTCCAGAGACTTCGTTGCCATGGATACCACTGTAACAGCTTGTTCATCTTTATATAATCTATTCTTCCTTACTTCCATTCTTACTTAGTACACTTAGATATGTGATATTTATTACAGGAAGCTTATTGTACTAAGCCAAAATAAGTCAAAATGAAGCGAAAAATAGAGGTGAAAATAAGGGCCAATTTAGTGTGTTTTTGACCATTTTCAATCTTAAATATCACAAAAGGCACCAATAGGAGACTAGTGATTTTCATCAATGGAAATGTATGTTTATTGACAAATAAAATGAACGAAAAATTGGAGTGGGTATTTAAGAGTTTTACCTAAATTCTGTCGTCATGGACGTTGTCATGGCAACATTTGACCTTTTTGCTTGTTTCATATACGATGTATTATGAAACGAGTTGTGTGTTTCATATCCCTGAGCCTTGGCGAGGGGAAATAAAACGCACAACGAGTTTCATAATACATCGTATGAAATGAAAATTCATTTGAGATTCTTTTTATCGCATGAAGTTGCCTAAAAATGTGTATTTCTAACGTGAAATCAACGTTTCCGAGAACTATAGAGGTGACCCACGCCGTGATCTAGGGTCGTCTGCTACGCCATGAGAAGTAGTGTCCAAATCGTATTCGATATTCTGTGCGTAAGCAAAAAGTATTTCAATTTTGAATAGTATTTTAATGCAAGAATTATTTAACAACAACAATTAATTTAAAAGTTGACCGATATTTGAAAGGTCACATTTGTCAAGGTTTATGTGATGAGGTTCCAACCTTGACCAATCGCATTCAAGTAGAGCGATATGTAACGTGTTATCATATCATATATTTATGAAATGACTTTATGAAACTGCATAACGGGTGTATCATGTGATAAATTACATTACTATAATGGCGAACCGACTAATTAACTGAAATTGAATGCTGTTCAGTTTAAATAAGCGGAATTGACGAGCAACAAATGCTGTAGCTGAAAAATGAAGAACGCGTCATTTACCCATCAACTGCTCCATGGATAGGGAACCAAAATTGTTTGAGTTTATCATACCAATCTAAATGTATTAGGTAATTAGGGCCTTTGTTAACGTATGACCTCCTGCTGAATCTGTGTCTGGTCCTTCCCTGTACGCCCTCTGGATCTAACTCCCGCAAAATGTCTGCTACAATCTGCCTGTGGAGTCGTTCAATGCAAAATATATTTTCTATCAACCACTTACCCATGATAGCTCATCAAAGGATTTCAACATAAGGGATAGACGGAGAGAGACAGAGAAAATGAGTTTGTGTATCCGTTTCCTAACCTGCTAACTGGTATTCCATGTTTGCTTAATAATCGAAGTGTCGTATTGCGGTAACCAAGACTACTTCCACTGCCCCTCAGTTCATACTGAAAATAAAGAAATAAAGAAAATCTGTGTGTGTGAGGGAGAGGGAGGATGTGTGTGTGTGTGTGATTGAGAGGGTGTGAGAGAGAGGCCGGGGGAGAGGGTGACACGTGTGTGTGTGAGTGAGAGGTTGAGAGAGAGAGAGAGAGAGAGAGAGAGGGAGGGTGTGTGTGTG
The DNA here is from genome assembly GCA_033119305.1 of Pinctada imbricata. Taxonomy (NCBI): domain Eukaryota; kingdom Metazoa; phylum Mollusca; class Bivalvia; order Pterioida; family Pteriidae; genus Pinctada; species Pinctada imbricata. Next base: position 26,191,693 of record VSWD01000011.1, on the reverse strand, counting down.
ATAGATATTGACATTAATGTGACCTCGACCTCGGAAAACAGCTACTTTATTAGGATAAGGTGATGTGTCTACTTATGATATACATGTATAAGTTCATTGAACATGCATCATGTAAATACAGAGTCATGATCATTTGGAATGTTTTAAAAAAAATCCGGAAGTGATCTGTTTACATGTGTATGCCTTGCGATGACATGTACGACATTATTAAATGATCAGGAATTATTGCCGATTTTGCTTATTTCTGTATGGTGGAGACGCTGTTTGATAAAGTGTATCTCAGAGTGACTTGACTGCTGACGCTGCAAAGCGGTCTATTCGGAATTTGCGCGTGCGTGAGCAGCGCTTGTGTTGATTTTTGTAGTGTTAGATATTTGACTTCGCGCGTATCATTACAATGCAAATGTTAATAAAATCCTGATAATTCAATAAATCAGTTACTGCTTTTTATTTTCGGTCTACTCGTGACTATACAGACCTGGTCAGGCATTGGTTAACCTCGGCCATCGGCCTCGGTCAACCAATACCTGACTAGGTCTATATAGTCACGAGTAGACCTAATCAAAATTCAATAATTGTATAATTTTGCACACTGCATGATTAATTTCTACTTTCGTTATAAATTTATTCGAAATCAGCGTTTTATTATCATTTGAAGAAATGTATTCAGTAGCTACACAAAGACCTATGCTCACACGTACTGCCGATACGATTTCTTCTGGTGGACAATGGCTGTGGCGACGAAGTCCGAATGTCCGTAAAATTCGATGGAGTTGTCTTGTGCTGTACAAATATATGTAATATAACATTTAAAACAACATTCCGCAAGAAAATTGTGTTTCTATGGGGAAAACATGTATACTGCTGGCTCAAACATATCTTAGTGGACCTTAGTGGCATAATCCCCACAAAAGGAGTCGAGCGACTGTAACTGCATCATTGAATCGCATGCCATTTTGAAGTAGTTCATTATCTTGAAGCGCAAGTTTCTGGAAAAGGGCATAGCACTCTTGTGAAATTTAAATCAGTAAACGGTATCAAAAGTTAAACTTACGGCGGAATCAAAAGTTAAACTTACGGCGGGGCATATATTGCTTCACAAACAGATCTTGTTATAATATTTATTTGTTTAAAATTGGCATTAGCGTATCCTGCAATTTCTGAAAGAAATCTTATTTGTTTACAAACGATTGGAAGGGGTAGATTTGTGTACATCTTCGATGGACAAACAGACAAATTGGTGTATAAAGTACCTTATAGCAATGCCATGCTTGTTGGAGAGAATCTGTCGTATTTCCTCGTACTTGTATCCAGCAAAGAAGTAGCTCTTATCAGAACATGTCGTGCTTAGTTCAGGACAAAATCCTCGTATTTCATTCACTTACTTAATGCGTCAGTTCCACATCACAGTTTTTTTTTCATAAGTTTATGCATGTACGTTTTTGCTAAGTTTGGAAATTTTCAGTGAAAAACGTTTGAAATAATATGGGTTGTGTTTACATCCATTATACAATTTTCTTTTACATATCAATCAAGTCAACAAATGAATTGCAAGGTTGCCAGTCTTCGTATGAATAAAGTAGTTCCACTGTATGTTTAGGTAACTTTCGAAAAAGGAGCTCCGCTGATTTTAAATAACAAAGTTTAATCCCGTCATTTTAAAAACGCAAAGAAGCGGTTTCCCCAACGGAACACCGTATATAACTGCATGAAAAGCTTGCTAACAAGCTCTATGTTTGTGAAACACAAGTACCCCCTGTGGTAGCTTTGAGAATATAGCTGCATGTTATATTAAACTTTGCTCAATATTGGCAATTTCAAGCGAAACCAATAAAGTTGAAAAGTAGGTCAAGGTCAAATTTCAAAAGTTTAACACAAGATGCATCCAATATGCAAGTTTGGTACATGTACTTATAATTTCCGAATATTAGCAATTTAAGTCAAAATCAATGAAGCGGAAAAAGTAGGTCAAGGTCAAATTTCAAAAGTTTAACCCAAGAAACATCCAATAAGTAAGTTTCATGCATGTACCATTTATAATTTTCCCAAAATAAGCCATTTTAGGCAAAATCATTAGAGCAGAAAAAAAGGTCAAGGTCAAAGTCACATGACCATTGGTCATGATTTGAAATTTATGGTCTTGCATCAAGAAATCTACATGTAAAATATCAAAGCCCTACCATATATGGTTCAAGATATATAAAAAGCACATTTATATTACACAACATATGTAACACTTGAACTACACATAAGTTGAAGGCATTTAAGAAAGAAGTAAATTTTATATGAATTTTTACAGTATTTTCACTAAAAAAGTAGGTCAAATGTCAAGGTCAATAGGTCACAAAATCTGGTATCAAAAGATGCATCTTTTGATGCATACTTTTCGACACATGCTAAATATTAATGAATCATCATCTGTATTTACAATTTCATACCATTTTATTGAAAGCTGGACGGACAGACAGACAAACAGACAGACAGACAGACGGACGAGCCAAACGCTATGTGCCCCTTAGTCTAAAGACCGGGGGCATTATACATCCAAACGATTCACTGCTGTGCAGCTATGGTTAATTACAAAAGAGTCAATTACAAATAATCAAATACATTTCGTGTAGTTTACGAGTCAAACAAGTAATTAAAAAGGATATTTTCCTCAAACCCGCTGTGCGTTGATAAAGACGTGTATTCAGGCATTTTCCACCAGCAAAATTGCGAATTTACATTTTATTGTTAACACTCTCTGCGCATGTTTACAGGAAGGCGACAACGCGACAATGCGACAACGCGACAACGCGACAATGTGACAACGCGACAAAGCGCGGCGCGACAAAGCGACGCGACAAAGCGCGGCGCGACAACGCGACAACGCGACAACGCGACATGGCACAAATCAGCCACCAAACGTACGTGCAACACTCATAAAAATCGATCCCAACTTGTGTCTCATCTAGTTAGCAATTTTTTTTAAATCCTTATGGCTCAAGGTCACAAAGCGGGTATGATCTTCTTCAAAGACAGAGAGTGTGAGTTACAAATGTATATACTTACATTTACCCTTTACAAAGACTATGGGTTAATCGCTTTGCATATTTTCTTAATATTGCACCATTTATTCAGTCAGTGGCTGATTCAGGGGGTGCGGAGGGGGCGTCCGCACCCCCCGGCACTGACCCAGAAATAAAAAAAACTATATTTTGGCCCATTTTCAGTATAAATCGGCAAAATTCGCCCCAAAATTATATGCATAAAATTTGTAAATAGCGGCAAATAATAATGTATCAGCATATTTGACAGCCTACAAAATGTTGAGTTTTAACTTAAGATGCTTTGGGTTGTTGTACCTTGCTGTATATAGAAACACTTAAAAGCCTAAAATTTACAAGTTTCACTTCTTTAAAAGATTGAATATTATATAGAAAACTGTAACACACCAAATTATATTCCCTCTCTGGATCCGCGTCTGTAGAAGGTGCTCCTCATATCAGGTACAAACTTCGAATCAAGAACGGAGCGAATCATGTATTCGTTCGAGATGACTGAGGACTTTGTTTACCTTACCGAAGGAGATCGAAGTGTCGAAAGAAGCACAGGCACATGTAGTAAGAGCGTCAATAACTTGTATGATACCCCTTTACAGGTCGTAAGGGAATAGTATATGTATAGAAAGACAAGGCTTCCGACGAATTTTCAGCTAGAAGGAGCATCTGAAATATTTGCATTTGTCATGTTTGAAGGGCAAAATGGGGTATGACCATAAAGATTGATTGGTATACTTTCTAAAAACATCAATAATTCACCCAAAAAGATCTCATAACATAGCCTAATCGTCTACCTAAGTTGGACTGTTTTCTACTTTCTGTCTTGAATCTCCATTGCCAGATTGGACAAAAACTGATTAATTCAGAGGCTTTACTCTGCTTACTGTAAGCAGAGTTAAACATCTGGATGATTCAGACAAGCTAATCTGGCAATGGATGTTCAAGACAGAAAGTAGAAAACAGTCCAACTTAGGTAGACGATTAGGCTATGTTATGAGATATTTTGGGTGAATTATTGATGTTTTTAGGAAGTATACCAATCAATCTTTATGGCCATACCCCGTTTTGCCCTTCAAATGCAAAAATTGCAGAAATGCTACTTCTAGCTGAAAATTCGTCGGAAGCCTTGTCTCTCTATAAGATACCAGTATTCTCTTATGACCATACAGGATATTGACGCTCTTTCTACATGTCTCTGCCTGTGGAAAGAAGTTTCGGAATATTAGAAGAAAGAACCTTTGAAAAGTTTACATTAGCCTGTGTACTCGCAATTATATTATTTTCACTAAAACATTGGAGAATATGGTTGCTGGGTGATCACTCCGTAATACTCCGTGGTATCTTGGTTTAGGTCTAGTTTCCTCATTCCTGCATGCTACTATATGCATATGTACATCACATTACACATGTCATCATGGTCATGTGTACAATTTAAGCACTAACAGTAATAAGATGCAGTATAAGACTGATAAGACAACAACTTAGCAATAGCATGGATAATTTCTTTCATATTTCATCCATCAAAATTATATGCATAAAAGGGGTAGGGCCACGAGACCCCTAAATCGGCCCTTGATTTTTCTCTTAAAATAAATTTCATGAGGAATACTTGATATCTCTCATGAAAATACACGAATGTTTACCGCTTTTCATGAAGAGAATAATATCCCCAAACAATGTGCCATTTAACTGTAGTGACGTCATGAAGTGACGTCATTTTGACGTTATTGACAAAATATGGCGAAAATTGGTGGTAATTTTGTCTTTTGTCGTAGAATTCAATGTGGCCGCATGCGTTAACTGAGATAAAACTTTTATGACAAGAGGATATAATGATAATCTTTCACATATAAATTTTCCATCATAGTTAATGCATGCGGCCATTGCTGATTTAATAGAAATATTGAGGTTTTGCATCAATTTCGCCGAATATGACCTATTTTGGTGTTTTCAAAGGGCTAAAAGGTGTTTATAAAAGCAATGTTTACAAAAAGTAGATTCGTGATTCAGTAGAGAACGTTTCAAAATGTCAAATAACACTTAAAAATTCTATGAAGTACAATGTTCAAAATTTATCAAAATTAGAGCCAATATCGGGCTTCGTGGCCCTACCCCTTTGTAAATAGCGACAAATAATAATGTATCGGCATATTTGACAGCCTACAAAATTTTGAGTTTTAACTTAAGATGCTTTGGGTTGTTGTTCTTTGCTGTATATAAAAACACTTAAAAGCCTAAAATTTACAAGTGTCACTTCTTTAAATGATTGAATATTATATAAAAAACTGTAACACACCAAATTTGATTCTTCTATACATGCAGTAGTACACAATATTTTGATATTGGTCCATGCTTTGATTCTTTTATTGATCGAATCTAAAAATTGACAGGTTTTTTTCTCCCGTAATCATTGACAGGATCCTTTATCCTGACTTACAACATACAGGATTTTTTCTCCCGTAATGACAATTGACAGGATAATTTATCCTTAAAATACCTTTTACAGGATTATTTATCCTGTCTTTAAATTGACAGGATTTTTTCTCCCGTCTTTGATTGGGACGGGATAAAAAATCCTGTCAATCCAAAGTCAGGATAAAAAATCCAATGGGATTAACAAAAATCCCACAGGATTTTTGACGGGATTTTGACAGGATAAAAAATCCCACGGGCAGGCCATGGGATTTTTTTTCAAGTGGCTCTAGCTCTCATACCTGTTGGCCTAAGTAAATCAAAAGTTGATGAAACACCTTATTTTGATCAGTACTTCACATAGAACAACTCAAAATTTTCCTAGAAATAGTATTTTAGGACTTCAAGTTCGGAAAAATGTCCATTCCGAAGTTAAATGTCCAACTGTTAGTAACGTTTTCAAATGATAATGGTGTCGTTGGCTGCTTTATCAGCTGGTGCAAAGACATATTTTTCATGTAATTTACTTAGTTTGGATTTGTAATATCTTTCTGATTTGGAACGTGGATTTTGAAAAAAGATGAGGGTTTTTATGGAAGTTATCTATTCGAATATCCGTTATATCTAAAATGAGGTTTTTCCAGTCATTCAGAGCATGCGGTTCGACTCCTTCTGATTTACACCATCTTTTCGTATAATTATCTAAGGCTTCCGTAAGCACCTCACTGCATTTGACAAAATCTATCTTGGATAGGATTCTATGCTTAGGTCCTTTTTTTAAAAAGACCACGGAGCTGTCTGTCTTGGGTAATTGAAAAGTCACCTTAAAAACATGGCCAGCTTGTTTGTAGAGATATTTAGAAGTTGCACATTCTCAAGAAGCAGGACACGATTCAAGTATGTCAGGGTCGATGTAACTTTATTATAGTTAAAAACAAAGTTTCGAATAGGTTTCTTGTACTTATAAGAGGTGGCTCTAAATTTTCAAAATATTGAGGAATGGTACTTTGTACGCGATGATCACGAAAAATATTAGAGATGTTTAGAAGATCAAAACCTTTGTTAATAAACGGGATTTTTATAAATCGTCTTTTAGATGAGGTGTTTTTCACAATAGGATAAAGTTTATACTGTGCGAATGAGACAATGATATTAAGTCTGAATCAGTCAGTGTTTCTTAAGAATGCAACCTCTGCCTCATCCAAGATAGATTTCAAGTGTATAACTGGTATTGGCGACAGAGCATGTAACAGCTCATGTCTGCCGCCATTGCGTGCTATAGTGAGTAAATCGTTGAGAGAGCGGTAGATTCTGGATCGTTTTCTTTTTTGTCTGTTTCGTCTTTTCCCGTGCGACCAGTAATTCCTTTTAGTGTTTGGACGAATTGAAACAATGTTGATATTGGTAGAGGCTGAGGAAATGTTTCCTTGTCCATAGATTTGATCGTTTAAACCAAGAGGGTACGCAGTCTGAAGTTTGGTGATCCAGGCAAGTTCAGCTTGTAGTCGGCGTTTTGTAGTTTCGGTCTTACTTTCATTTTTACGTTTTGGAAAAGTCTGAACTGGGGTAATGGTGATATCCGAAATAGAATGATTATATTTAACAAAGTGATATATAGAAAGATATAAAGAAAGTTTCTGTGTTTTTGTTGACGTGAGGTTCTGATCTTATAAGAATGGTTCCTAAAACGAGATTTTAAAGGTTGGCCTGTCTCACCTACATATTGTGCGCCACATCCCCTGGTATTTCAAGTCATAACGTAAATAAGATCTTGAGACGATCAATCGATGTCTTGGTCTACCTCGATTTTGAACTTCTGCCCATTTACACTAGATGTTATTGTGGAATCGCAGTTGATGAGGTGACACAAAGATCACCTTCTACTGTTGCACTTAGAAATAATTGAGAACCCTCTGTGTCTGTTGTTGAATGTAGAGCCTGCGGATGGAGTAGTGCGTAAAATACGACTGTGGGGTCTAAATTTGAGAGGTGAGGAAAATTTTTTTTTTACTGTAGAATGTCGATGATGGTAAAGTGACTGTAGTGACAGAGGGTAATCTCAAGGGGGTTAGTTTAATACGAGGCGACCTTAAAAATGCCATAATGCGATAATGGAAGAAAAGTGAATTAGAGTCCTACGTAGAAGACACTACAACAAAGCCAAGTTAGAGAACACAATGAAATTAAAACACTTCAAACATCGGGTCGCGGGGAATTGCTTTACCAACTCCACACTGCAACACGAAATAAGTGTAGATATAAAAGAAGTGAGGAGATCTCCAACAGGACCCCGTCGCAGCATCAACAGCAAAACACCAAAACACCCGATGCAAAAACACAAAAGACGAGTTCAGCACGAGACGGAAAAGAGACACACGACATGTAAACATCAAACACAAAAGACTACACATAAACCGACGAGACCAATGGGCAACCGATGCCGACTTTGGACGGCCATTTGTCACGCAAGTAGCAAATGGTGTGGTTATCCTGGATTACGTGCGCACAACCCTCTCACTTCTCAAATTACTCAGAGGTCTCGAAGAACGTACAATTGTGGTGTAAAACAACCTCCTCACTGTAAGATGACATCACACAAACAAGACCGCGAAAAGTAGAGGCCCCAGAAACACAGATGAATATGTAAATGGATATAAAAAGAGGGCATGCGTAATACAGTCCGTGCTCTGCTGGCTGTAGGGTGCTCATGTATGTAATCACCCGAGGAATCCGACTGACATTCAGAGAGGACAGGTGGTCGGGGCCCTGTCTTCTCTAAAGAGGTTTGGACAGGGCCCGTCATGGAGTCCCGTCGTCACAGTCAGTCAGAGTGCAAGTCTCAAGGATGCGCTTGTACAAGACTGTAGATTGGTCAAGTACCAAGCCTAGTGTCCGTCTGGTGACATTAGGATCATATCCACGGTATAAAAGGCGTTTGATGATTCTGACGCATTTTCGATGGTTATGCTGCCTACCTTTGATCCTTTTTATTTTGTCTATCATATCACCATAAAAGACAGGTTGTGTAATACCCATAGTAATGTACTCTGTTGCATGTATAGATCCGAATTTTAAAAGAAGTTGACTGTAATTTTTGTAAAATTTCCAGAATGTCTTAACTAGTTTATGAAAGCGGAAACCTTGACCTAAAAGGTTTTTGGTAATTTGAAATTTCTTCTGTGAAAATCCAAAATATCAGTACATGATCTAGCGTACCGGATGAGCTGTGATATGTAAATGCCGTATGACGGTAATCTTGGAACATCACCGTCAAGCCAGGGGAAATTTACTATGTTGAATCCAAAATCATCCTTTTTTTCATATACACTTGTATGAATCTTTCCGTTTACAATTTTGATATTTAGGTCGAAAAACGGTGTTTCTGTATTTGAAAGGTGCCTTGTTAAGTGTTAATTCTTGTGGATAAATTTCATTCTTATATAATTCAAAAGCAGGAATGTCAATGGTTAGAATATCATCCAGATACCTAGAAGTATTATTGAAACATTTCAGATCATCAAATTTTCTTTGCTTTTGAAGATTTTGGATAAATTCTTTTTCATAAGTGTATAAAAATAAATCTGCAACAAGAGGCGCACAGTTAGTACCCAAGGGAATTCCTACAACCTGCTTGTATAGATCCTCACCAAATCTAACATAAATATTGTCCAAGAGGAAGGACAAGGCATTACACAGGTCACTACATGTCCATGATTTGTATGATTTGTAGTCTGTCGAGGAAAAGAAACCCTTCGATTCAGATGTACAACTCATATTTCAATTAAATAATATTAAAGATACTCACACTCAGTAGATATGCAGTAAAAATATTTTTTTTCCAAGTCTAAAATCACAGGTAAGTAAACATGTTTATCTAATACAAAATATAAGGAATCACTGGCCAAAACTGGTGGGAAAGTTTCATGTGAAGGTAACCCTAGGTTTACACTATGTTCGCGGCAGTCCATTGCAGTTACGGCGGCCAAAAACGTAGCCCACGGTATGATTTTTGGCAGTTTTTATCTTGGTTTTCAAGTTCTGTTAAGTCTCCTTACGTTTTCGCACGGTCTATCAAGGTATCCGTGACGAGCCGCGGCTCCTGAATCCCGGAGACCTGACGGCGCACTACGTTTCAACCTACGGCTTGTTACGGACAGTTGTACGTTTACTCACGACCTGTCACGTTCTGATAGGGTCTGTCACGGTTTGTTACGATCCAATCAAGTTGGCCACGTCTACCAAGTTCTGTCAAGGCCCACTACGATTAACCATGACCGCCGGGAAATTGAGACACAAAAAGCTGCATAAAAGGGTTTGGTTTGTTATACTTCTTGTGCGTACCGTGCCAGGCCGTAGTAGAACTTGAAAAAACCCGTAACAAGCCGGGACGTACCGTGACTGAACGTGACGAAACGGTTAACACATTCCTTAGCTCGCCGTGATACATCGTGGCACACCTTGATAAAACGTGCATTTGCCCTAAAGCAGCCGCAGCTAAACGGGACATAGACGTGGCAGACCGTAACTCAACTTCACTAGGATCGTAAGTTGCCGAGTCATACCTTTGCTTCCCGTTCCCCAACGGACAATGTCCCAAGTTTTGTTACGGTCTGTAACGTTCTATCACGTTGCGTTGCGTTCGACCCGTTTCTAAAGTAGGTCATCTGCAATGTGGGGTGCCGTGACAAATGTTTTCAAACGTACTAGATCTATGAGTACAGAGAATATATCTGTATAAACTCCCAGCTCCTGAGTGTACAATCCAAACACATAACTGCCATGTCGGCGACCTTGAACTTGAAATGCAGAACGCGTCATCAAACAGCTACGTCATAACATCTGATGATGTTACGAACTTGTAAAATGGGACTCCAGACGAGGACAAATATTTTTGACACATCTGTGGCTTTCAACAAGCAAAGTATGCATTATTTCTATTTCGTTTGGGAACTAGTTCGCCTACGGGCCGGGAACTAGTTCGCCTACGGGCCCTTCGGAGTTGATATTTTCATACTCAATGTACTAAATTGCTAATTTCTTGAGTATATTTGAGAAATTTGGGATAAATTGGTGTTTGGAAATTATAAAAATTGACTGTTCAGTTTTGACAGTTTATTGGAGTATGAACTTTGGTTTGTCGCATCACAAATTTTGCGATAAACCGCTTCGAAAAAAGATCGCTGCGCTATGCGGTTCTACACAATTTGTGATGCGACAAACCAAAGTGCATACTCCAATTTTAAACTGTAAAAATTGAACAATCGATGTTTATCGGTAATTATTAAATAGTCTGATTATATTCCCACTCTCATTGGCTGAGAACTGTCACATGACGAGTCATTATCTCATTATATTGACCTGTGAGGGGCGATTTTATAAAATAACACTACCGCGATAACTTTTGCTTCCGGTGTACCATGAAATATCGAAAACGCGCGAAATTTGTATCTGTTACGTCATTAACGTCATTTCGTAAATAGCAGCAAGGACGCTAAAGTTGAATTCTGATGCACACTGTTTGTAACGCGCATTCTGATTGGTCGAGCGATTAAAAAACTGCCAGGGGATTCACATTTCACTGCAGTTTTTGATATGACGTCATGCGTTGCTATGGCGACGTCGTTAAAAGCAGACGTTTTCTAGCTTGTTACTGACCAAAGCATTAGAATAGGGTTACCATACTGATGTTTTACAAAAACTGACAGGGTATCGGCGAATCCCATGTCAGAAATACCCGTTTTACCGCTCGGCTGACGCCTCGGCGTAAAACTCAATTTCTGACAGGGGATTCGTCGATACCCTGTCAGTTTTTGTAAAACACACACATGGTAACCCATAACTCGAATCCTTAAATTTTGAAGAGTTACGACGGATTTTGACTCTGAAATAATCTTCATTTCACTCATTGAATGAATTCTATTACGTTCAGGATAATTGAACGACAGATAATGCTGATATTAGCACGTCTTGAAATATTTTCAAAGAAAAGTCGATGTCAGCCATTTCGAAAAGATACCATTATAAATACTGATTAAGTCCACTATATAAACATAGGTAATCACAGATTACGAAGCTCACCTCGTGACAGCAAAATTCAATTCAAACATATTTCTTAGTACATGTATATTGGCTTTTAAAGGCAAAACCACTCAAGCAGAAAAAGTAGGTCAAGGTCATTTTATGAAAGTTTGATCAAAGATACATCCAATATGCAAGTTTGGTACATGTAGCAGTTATACTTTGCTCAATATTGGCTTTATAGAGCAAAATCACTCAAGCGGAAAAAGTAGGTCAAGGTCATTTTATGAAAGATTGATCAAAGATACATCCAATATGCAAGTTTGGTACATGTATCACTTATACTTTGCTCAATATTGGCTTTTAAAGGCAAAATCACTCAAGCGGAAAAAGTAGGTCGAGGTCATTTTATGAAAGTTTGATCAAAGATACATCCAATATGCAAGTTTGGTACATGTATCACTTATACTTTGCTCAATATTGGCTTTTAAAGGAAAAATCACTCAAGCGGAAAAAGTAGGTCGAGGTCATTTTATGAAAGTTTGATCAAAGATACATCCAATATGCAAGTTTGGTACATGTATCACTTATACTTTGCTCAATATTGGCTTTTAAAGGAAAAATCACTCAAGCGGAAAAAGTAGGTCGAGGTCATTTTATGAAAGTTTGATCAAAGATACATCTAATATGCAAGTTTGGAACATCTAGCACTTATACTTTGCTCAATATTGGCTTTTAAAGGCAAAATCACTCAAGCCGAAAAAGTAGGTCAAGGTCACTTTTTGAAAGTTTGATCAAAGATACATCCAATATGCAAGTTTGGTACATGTAGCACTTATACTTTGCTCAATATTGGCTTTTAAAAGCGAAATCACTCAAGTGGAAAAAGTAGGTCAGATGCTGCATCCGATGCATGGGTCCATCTCAGCATCCAAAGATGAATCACTTGTGCAAGTTTGGTTACTGTAGCATTAGTACTTTGCCAGATACTGAGCTACCCCAAACTTCTTATCCAAATCACTCAAGCAGAAAATGTAGGTCAGATGCTGCATCCGATGCATGGGTTCACCTCAGCATCCAAAGATGAATCACTTGTGCAAGTTTGTTTACTGTAGCATCAGTACTTTGTCAGATACTGAGCTACCCCAAACTTCTTAACCAAGTCACTCAAGCGGAAAATGTAGGTCAGATGCTGCATCCGATGCATGGGTTCACCTCAGCATCCAAAGATGAATCACTTGTGCAAGTTTGGTTACTGTAGCATCAGTACTTTGTCAGATACTGAGCTACCCCAAACTTCTTAACCGAGTCACTCAAGCGGAAAATGTAGGTCAGATGCTGCATCCGATGCATGGGTTCACCTCAGCATCCAAAGATGAATCACTTGTGCCAGTTTGATTACTGTAGCATTAGTACTTTGTCAGATACTGAGCTACGCCAAACTTCTTAACCAAGTCACTCAAGCGGAAAATGTAGGTTAGATGCTGCATCCGATGCATGGGTTCACCTCAGCATCCAAAGATGAATCACTTGTGCAAGTTTGGTTACTGTAGCATTAGTACTTTGTCAGATACTGAGCTACCCCAAACTTCTTAACCGGACGCGGACGCGGACACGGACGCGGACACGGACGCGGACGCGGACGCGGACGCGTGGGGTTATAGCATAAGCTCACTCAACTTCGTCGAGGTGAGCTAAAAAATGTGATATTTTCTGAATTTGAAAATATTGTCGCCTCGGTCAATATTTTCAAATTCAGAAAATATCACACCATATTCACCTCGTAAAAAGTCCATAATTGTATAATATTTTTTGAACTATTGCCCTAGGGCCAATATTGAAGTAGATATTGACTTCTTGATCACATATTCGAATTGATAGGCAGTTTTCCTATAGATATTCTATAAAGAGATACTGATAAGGGTATAACAAATGTAAATAATTAGCCTGCTCGAGTTGTACAGTGTGAAATACGGTCTCTCCCTTTTCGTGGCCGATCAGGCCCTCATCAATGATCCGAATTGTTGTTTAATAAGTTACCAATTACCAAATGTATTTGTTTATCTGAATCTACGCATTTTGATTGGTCGATCGCATTTATTGTGACTACCGTTAAGAGGTGATAAAATGTCAAAAATGACTGCAACTACTTTCACACCAGCACCAAAAATATAAAAAAACTGTCTAACGCATGAATAAAACAATACAAATGGTCTCAAAGTATCGATAGAAACTTAAAACAGTTTCATGTGTCGACTGATAAACGTGACAGTCCTGTATTGTGAATATTTGATTACATCGGTTGCTACGCGCATGATTTAAAACTGCAACAAGTGAAGGGCAGATCAATATTCAACTTGCCAAGTCGTTTAGTTTTACATGTTTCGGTAGATATCATAATTTGTCTACCAGAAATGCAAATACCTTCATTTGTTAACACCAAAAATAAATTGAATACACATGGATATCTACGGAAGCCCGTTAGTGCCAAATATGAATAAATAAAAATGGAGGAAATGCGAAATATATTTAGGAAAATGCGAAATAAATTAAGGAAAATGAGAAATAAATTTAGAAAAAGGAGAAATAAATTAAGGAAAATGAGAAATATATTTAGAAAAACGAGAAATAAATTAAGGAAAATGAGAAATATATTTAGAAAAACGAGAAAAATATTTAGGAAAATGAGAAAAATATTTAGGAAAATGAGAAATATATTTAGAAAAACGAGAAAAATATTTAGGAAAATGAGAAATATATTTAGGAAAAAAAGAGAAAAATATTAAGGAAAATGAAAAATATATTTAGCAAAAACGAGAAATATATTTACAGAAGGTGGAAATATAAAAACAGGGAAACCACAACAAATAATTAAAGCTTGACCTTGCCACTCCCGAAACATTAATGAGTAATGAATTACAGTATCTATTTATCAAGATATAAAGACTTCCTTGTATTTATTCCACTTCCCCGCAACTCCCGCTGCTTTTACACGAGAAATGAATCCTTTGTATACGGGCAAAGATGCATGTGTAATATTATCTGTCTGGTATTTGGCATTGCAGCTCTTTCAAACATCCATTTCGAAGACTGTTTAGTTTATGATGCGCCTTGACCAGTACCAATCGTTTATTTCTCTCGTAAAAGCAGCGGGGGTCGGGGAAGAAGTGGAAGAAATACAAGAAGGTCTTTATCTCCTGATAATCTCATTAATATTCTGGGATTGGTAAACGGAGAGTGTAGTGGGGGAATTTAATGTTTATAAACATATCGTATTTCTTTGTGGTTTCCATTTATATCTATGGGGAGTGAACAGTACCCCTTCCGCCCCTTCCTCTCCATCCCGCCCCTTAGCTTCCTGCTCCCATCCCCTGAATTCCTCCTCACTCCCCTTTACCCTCCCTCCCTCCCGCCACTCCCTTCTTCCAACCCCTGCCCTCCCTCCCACCTTCCCCCCTGTCCCCCATTTCACCCAGTCCACTCCCTCATTTACATTTCCACTTTCTGTAAATCTATTTCTCATTTTCCTAAATATATTTTTCATTTTTTCCTAAATATATTTCTCATTTTCCTAAATATTTTTCTCGTTTTTCTAAATATATTTCTCATTTTCCTAAATATTTTTCTCATTTTCCTAAATATTTTTTCTCGTTTTTCTAAATATATTTCTCATTTTCCTTAATTTATTTCTCGTTTTTCTAAATATATTTCTCATTTTCCTTAATTTATTTCTCGTTTTTCTAAATATATTTCTCGTTTTCCTTAATTTATTTCTCGTTTTTCTAAATTTATTTCTCATTTTCCTTAATTTATTTCGCATTTTCCTAAATATATTTCGCATTTCCTCTTTTTTTATTTATTCATATTTGGCACTAACGGGCTTCCGTAGATATCGGATGCTTAGATTTGAAAATACAAGCAAACGTTTCTGCGCGATAAGTATCTTACCAAACTATTCATTCCGATTTCATTCTGATTCTCAAGAAATAATTTACAGGGGTCTTGAATTCCCATTTCCCGTAAGCGTAGGATCATAGATAGAAGATTGTCGATATTCCACGTGCTACAGAAATATTTTATCATATAATATGATAAAATATTTCTGAACATGCTTATTTTGTTCAATTTCGTTTCGTTTCATTTCGTTTCGTTTTCGTTTCGTACTTTAAAGGGATCCGTTAGAGCGCCATCTGTAGTGATAATACAAAACTAGCATAATACGACGTTACGAATGAAGAATGTTGGAAGTAAGAATGATGCATGAAAATATGGACAACAACCATATCTCTGTGCACAGCACAAAATAGATAATTCAGAAAATTAGAAACCGAAGGCATACAAAAGGAACCAAAACAAACAAACAAACAAACATAAACCTCCACCATATGAAAAGAAGCGAACTCCCGATATGGGAGTGAGTTTACATAATATTGTTTTAACATAATTAATTTCAATTATGAACAGAAAACTAATGGTATTTTGATGAAAGACAAATCACAGACATTCATTCACAAATATACAACTGCAGAGTTGCCATGTTACAAATATACAATTTGCAGAACAACAAATCACAAATTTTGATTTACGAATTTGCAATTGCAGAGTTGCAATGTTACAAAATTAATGTGTACACATTTACAGAATTACACATCACAAATCTTGATTTACGAATATACAATTGCAGGATTGCAATCTTACAAATGTACATTTACAGAATTACAAATCACAAATCTTGATTAACGAATATGCAATTGCAGAGTTGCAATGTTAGAATTTTGACCCCTTTGGCTTTCCATAAAATTTAAAGAATTTCTAACAAGTGTAACTCAAAAATGTATAATTACTCCAAAACTTCATATTTTCTTATCAAGTCCTGTCAAGGATTTTGATGTCCAATTACGGAAGTGCAAATACAGAAATAAATTAATCGAACAACAACTTCGTTAAACCGATAAGCTAAACAGAAATAATGATCTAAGAGATTATTCTTAGATCTAGCCCCTTCACAATTTCACGGATCGGGCAACGGATAGCTACCCCGTAGCTCGAGGCGGCGTGATAGTCTAGTCAAAATAGCCTTAATTTTATCCCTACCTCAAAGAAAGTGCAACAAAAGCATTTTTTGCCTCAAAACGTCCTATTATATGTCGACTAAGATATCACAAGTTTCTATTGACGAAATCGGTGTCTAAGTACCATTTTTGGGATAAAACCTTAAAAAAGCACCGAAAACTGGGAAAATTGATTATTTGAAAGACCTTATACTCCAAGAAATTATTTTTTCTTTGCAATTGTTACTAAGTATAGTTACCAACTAACATATAATTTATGTAACAATCATATAATCAGTACAAACTGTGAATTTGGGGGCAAATACTAAAAACCAAAGAAAAATGCTGAAAATGGGGAAAACAGTATTACTAATATATTTTTCATAAAAAATGTCTTTTCTTTTTGTAAATTTATTGAGAAGTGTTAATACTCACATATCATAACATCCAGAGCACTCTTATAACATCAAATTTGCCACTGATAGTGAAAGAGGAAAAAATTTAACAATAAAAAGAATCGCTAAAATATGTCCATTATTAAAGATTGAACGTAGTGAATATAGCAAAATCTGCTTATTTGAGAGTCCACAGTACACTTAACAAAAAATGAAATTTTATTTTAAAAGACTTAAAATTTTATATTGAAATAATGTTTAATTCAGTGGCGTACTTGCCACGAGTTGGTCAACTATATTCATGATGCAAGGGGGGGGGGGGGGGGGAGGGGGAGGGGGGGGGGGGGGCAACGGGGCGATCGAATGGTGAAGGTGATTTTTGTTTGACACAAGGCTAAACCCCAAAACTCCCCTCAAAAACGCCCATTAAGTCTCTTTTTCTTAAGAGAAATGTATCGTATATCTATCAACAGTGACCATGGAATATACGCTTTTTATGTCGAAAAGAGAACATGATCATGGTCAAAGAAAGATCATACATGATAGCTACTGTATTTGAATACGTGTTTATCACTATAAAATCATATCCATGGCAATTGCTTTATATGCACGAATCTAGATTTTTTTTCCAATGGGGCGATATGCCATTTTACCCAAATACGCGTACATGAGGGATGGGAATGAGACGCCATCTTACGATGTTTGGAAAATTATTTTAAAGACTAAATTTTCACTAATATTTGACTAAATTCAGAAGAATTATTGAACCATTCTTCATTAATCGCGGCTTCGATACGTCCTGACCGTCCTTCTTTATAGAGTGGGACATTAATATTAGGACGCATCAGAGCCACGATTTATGAAGATGACTTTTAGTTTTTATAGATATGTGAATTTGTGGAATGAATATCTAATTAATCAAATTAATATAGAATTCCCAAACGACTAACATGTATATTCCATCTGAAAATAAATAACCATGTTTTTTCCAGGCACTTGTAATACTCTCAAATGAAAGGATAATGATATAAAAATTCTTATAAATTATTTCCATGGTTTTGGAAAAAAATATATATACACCCAAAGAGTCAAAACTGAATTTTCCAAAGAGGTTGTATGTACGGCGGATACATTCTCAAAATCTGCTATCTGATTTCCATTCTTTTCTGCGTTTTTTTCTATCCGAAAAATATATTTAAAACTGATCAGCCTTAGGGAGAAATTTTATGACAGAAAGCTCCTCCGTCCGCCACAATATATCGATCGAAAATAACCCTCAAGGGGACGATACTTTAACTAAAAAACCCATATTTATCATCATCTGAACCCCCGGGTAGATACGACCTTGGTTACACACCGTGTGATTATCAACTATTTTAAATCGGTTAATTGAAATTCTAATATGACTTGAGATTTTCTCCCTATATGTACCATAGAACTCGCCTGGTGTAACATCTCCAACAAACTTCCAGTGCGCTAAGCGCCGCCCATTCACGTGCTATGGCAAATATTCACGTTCTATATTAGAACAGAAATAACAACTGGCGAGTCTTGATTCATTGTCCAGTAATTCCACTCGTCGCATGAACCAATCAAATTATCACATCGCCGCTTCGCGGCTCGGTGATAATTTGATTGGTTCATGCGACTCGTGGAATTACTGGACAATAAACCACGGCTAGCTAGTTGTTATTTCTGAAATAGAATACTTAAGCAAAAATATACCTCACGGATAAATAAATGAACAGATTGAAATGTGATTTTTCTTTCACAATTAAACATAAATAGATAAATAAATAAATAAATAAATAAACAAATAAATAAATAAATAAATAAATGAAAAGGTAAGATTTCGCCCGTATATATCGTTCTTCGCTTACAAGTGTCATTGACCAATATATATTTTTCATATCTAAATTATGGTGTGTTTCTATAATTTTTTGATAACTTACAGAGTCATATACTTCGAAAATAAAACAACAGCTAGCAGTGATCAGTATTGGCAGGAAGGACATCTCTAGCTAGCAAATGACGTAATGAAGCAGAAGAAATTCGTACAAACACGAAAAATAAGTCGAAGTAGACTGAATTTTTAAAAATCATTATGTTTGTATATTTCATTTACATAAAGCAACCCGTCAGATTCAGTGCATAGAACAACAGAAACTGTTTGAATGTAATCGGATAGTAAGTCAACGCAGCACCGGAAATGTAATGTTCAGTGTAAACGGCGATATTTAACGGTGTTCTATTTTTTTTATTCTAATTATTTATTTTCTAATTTTGAGGCACATGTACGGGATATATTTTTACAGAAACTTCTTGGAACATCTTACTTTGATACATAGAACTCATGGAAACTAAAACTTGCTTTGTTGCAATTTCTTTTAGGTTAAAGTTTATTTTGACTAGGCTATGAGTCTTGGCAAGTCGTGGCACTCCAAGCCAAGAAAATGTTTGAACATGTTCAAAATTTTCTACGACTCCACTACGGATAGAATTGCAGTTGAGTCCTAGCAATCCGTAGAGAAGTCGTAGCAACCCGTAGCAAATTCGTATTGGCAATTTCATGATAAAAATAGCTCTACGCATTGCTACGACTCTCCTACGGATAGCTACGACTCACATACGGGTTACTACGGATCGCCACTTCATTCTCCCAATCCAATCTTTCTTTTTTTAATTCTTTTAAAGTTTTTAGCAGACAAACATACTCATTTGATTAAATTTGATCCATTGAAATTTCTTACTTGACATAATGGGTGATATACATTTTAATTCTATTAAAAAGAAACTTGGAGGTTTGTTGTGATATTTTGTTTCGTTCACTTCAAGTGCAAAAAAGTTATTTAATCATCTAAATAATTTTCGTTTTAATAAAATCCAAAAACAGCGATAATTACAAATTATTTACTACTTATGCATGAATTTGTATCAAGTCATTTAGTTTTAATCATAATCTCGCTAAATGTGCACGTGATGAGAAGTAGTAAAAGGTGGATAGGATAGGATGTAGGATAGGATAGGATAGGATAGGATGTGATGTAGGATAGAATTGGATAGGAATTAGGTGGATAGGATAGGATAGGATAGAATAGGATGGGATAGGATAGGATATAGTGGATAGGAGATGGATGTAGGATGTAGGGATGGTGGATAGGATAGGATAGAATTGTCAAACAAGTGGGTTGCAGTACTGTCCTTGCACGAGCCGTATCATGTAGCAATCCGTACCTATCCGTATCTATCCGTTCTCGTGTAGTAGCAATCTGTATATGTAGCAAAGTCGGGACGATATCCGTAGCAATCCTTAGCTATCATTAGCTATACGTACTCGATTTTTATCAACCTGTAGCAAAATCTTAGCAATTCTTAGCAATCCGTACAGGAACCGTATCAATTCGTAGCAATCCGTTACCATACATACCAGAGTCGTAGATTCATGGCTCACTGAACATTTTGCGTCCCGACTCGCCACGGGTAGATCTATTTTGAAGTCATAGCAAAGTCGTGACTCTATCCGTGAAAATGTGAAGGGGGCTTAACTCGAAACGCTGCTGGATGTGCGTTATATTTTACGAAAGCACCAATCCGAAGAAATGCACGAGATTCATATTCAGGCTTTAAGACGCGATAAAACCTATGCGTCATATTCTTTAACATTCATGTCACATTCTTCTCCGTTCTTTTGGCATTTGCTGTTTAATCGCTTCTTTAATTAAAGCAATTTCGCCAATGTCAAAATAATTAAATGTGTAACATATATAAAAGATCCGTCATTTCATATACAATGCAGTTTCTATATTGAAGATTGATTTTATGTATTTATTAAGGTCACAGAAGATAAATCGTCTTCTTTTTCGCAACTCGATTAAAGACACTTTCAGCGAAATGTTTGCAGTTGCTTGAAACAAAGTGGTATGTTTTGTACAGTTCGTTATTTTCATACAGCCATTCAATAAGCTGTTGAACAGTCATTCGGCCCTTATCCACCTCATACAACGTTACTGGTAGTCGCTCTGTCTTCCTGTAGTGACATCTCACGTCTACACGGTTTTTACTTCTTTGAATTGTCAACCCATCCCCGTTTTTTTCAATAGTCCACCACCACTGTTCTGTTTCAAATTCTATGAAGCAATGATACAACAAAAGTGACGTTATCTGCCAGCTAAAGAGCTTATTTGTAAAGGCTCTAACATGAGTTATTGGTTCATCGACTCCAATCAGAGCCGTCATTCTGTCATGAAGTTCTTCATCCGACACATCAAATGCACAATTAGATTTTCCAGCATCAGGTGCAAAGTAGATTCTGTATGTCCAGTTTCCTCCCTGTTTGCGTCCATCTAAAGTTTTTACTTTTTCCGGTGTGGTTATGGAGAAAACCTTTTGTGAAAATGAACAGAATATGATAAAAGATTAAAGTGTTTATTTTGAACAAATCAAAGCACTGAAGGTACTGAGTGCGAATAGCAAGAATAATATCACTTATAACGTATGACAAAATATTGTATTTTCAAAGTTAATTTTGTTCCTGAACACCTTCGTAGGCCAGTTTATGGACGTATAAAGACAGAACTAAAATGCAAATGCATAGTGTTGTCGTAATGAATTGAAAGATGATGTCTGACGGTGAACATGAAAATTAAATAACATCACATTAAATCTACCCCTCCCCCCTAAAAAATACAACAATCCAATATGACTATCGATCGATGATTCCATATACAAGGAAAGAAGACGAATTGATCCCCACTCTCTCTTTAACCTTTCATGTTCAATGTTAGGTGTGTGCTAAGAATTTGAAGGAAAATTCACTTCTTTTTTAGTATATAAAATCATGATACATCCTAATATCATATTTCATGATGGAAGTTCCTAATTTTTCCGTCGTATACAGATTTTATTGTGTGAAGCGGGGCAAAATAAGCCTACTTGAAGTTAGTTTTACGTTTCAATGATTCAACTTAATATCTTTATCGGTAGCAACGTTTCATTTATATATTGTCCACTAAAACAGATAATCACCTGGTAATGGAAAGGGGTTTCCAACACACAGCCTGTGTTCATCTCAGTATATACAGATTCAATTTTTCATTAGGTCATGCATGTACATAACACGACAGCTCGATTCATATAGATATAATTCATTGATTCAGACAGTGATCAGACTTTATACCGATCATGACGCTGACGCAGTCCCAGGGTACATGTAAACGGTTTATCATGTCATGCCGGCTAAATGTTTTCGTTTTGAATTTTGTTTCATTTCTGAATTTCCATAAATGCCATTTCATAGTAATTATAAGAAAATTTAAAACCTCTTTTATATATGTATTTTCCGCTTCATCGGTTACACCAAAAAGTATTATTTTTGCACTTCGAAACACTTCAATATTGATATTTTCTATAGAAACAGATAATTTGGTCCAAAAAAGTCCAATAAAAGTTTTTGTGAGGACATTCAACAAACAAATGTTTGCTTGTCTCCAGACAAGTCTTCGCTTCTTTTCATGTGGTGGAGGTTTTTGTTTGTTTGCTTTGGTTCCTGTTTTGTCCTGATTTTGTATGCCTTCGATTTCTAATTTTCTGAATTATCGATTTTGTGCTGTATACAGGGATATGGTCGTTGTCCATATTTGTCATTTTTACCACTGTTCATGTGTCACTGCTGGTGGACAAATTGTCCCCGAGGGCACTTGTCGGGCAGTCTTATGCTTCAATGGATAGTACACAGGAGACCTACAAAGTGGCTGGGGCGTCACCCACTATAAAAAGGCCCCAACCTGTTGCGTCTACGGACACATACGCAACAGGTAACTTAGGTGTCCCTAGAATTATTCTACATGACATTACAGACCAAACACTTGTAGTAAGTAGAAACCATGAATTTTGGTACAAACATGCAGATAGGTATATAAAAATCAAGCCCTGTAAGATTGAAGTGGTCGATATACTAAAAGAGCATCAATTTTCACCTAGCGATTTCTCAGTTTCTAAGAGCGGCACGAAGAACTGCAAAATTTGTAACATTCTAATAACAGATACTTCATTCTCAAGTAATCTCACAAAACAAACATTTAACACGCATAGTTTTGAAAACCTAAACTGTATGACATCTAATGTTGTGTACGGAATAGAGTGCTCACTTTGTGGATTGATTTATGTGGGTGAAACCAAAGGTAAGCTCCGGACAAGAATGTCAGGACATCGATCAAAAATAAATAATAAAGGAAGTCAACTTCTTTATAGGCATTTTGACCAGGCCGATCATTCTGTTTTATCTATGAGAGTCAGAATCCTGGAGAAAATATATCACCCCACAAACAATCCCAATTTGAGCACACCTTTCCGTCGCAACAGAGAAGAGTTCTGGATAAAAAATCTTAACACTGCAGCGCCCTATGGGTGCAACGATAATATCAGCAGTTTAGGAAACTTCACAAGTCCCGGTTGTCAATCGGTAAATGTGACTAGCTTATTCAACAGACCACAAAGAAGACCTCGAAGTCATGGCATTCGTAAATATAATAGGCCTGAGATACATAGTTTCTCCTTCGATGACTTGGTTCCATTTTTGAATGAGCCTCTAGGCCTGCAATATATTCGTACCAAATTATACTCAGTTCCTTTACGGAAGTTACACGAAATCTACGAATATACGAAGGACCTCGCATATACCGATACACATTCCCCAGAATACAGACTACAAGGAGTCATCTTGGACATTTCTACTTTTCGTTTATTTCAAGCAGTTAGATCAGATAAATCAGAGGAGAAAACAAACCGTCCTTTCATTAAAGTAAGATTTGCAAACAAAGGTATTGATAAATTGAATCTTGGTCAAATTTTGAATCACAAAACTGTCACAGAAAAAATCCCACAATATTTCAAAAGAAAAGAAACTCCTTGTATTTCCTATAGCTACACACCAACAGTTGCATCTAAGAAATTACAATTACAAACGATTCTTGCAGTGTATTGATTTAAGTAATCCCTCACTACATCCACTTCCTTGCGAATGTTCTTCATCGTATTTCAACTACTCTCCTTGTGGACACGTTATTACTGATGACCTTAGTATAATCAAGAACGACAAGTTGAGAGAATTGTTAAAAAAGGGTCCCAAATACAGAGAAAGTATGTCCTTTACATGTTACAGTTTGACACCCTTTCCGAATGGATAAAATCAATCAGAGGGTTACTTTTATGTAGAATTAACCGATTAAAATCAACTGTGAACACCAGATTCGAGTCTATATTTAAAGACCCTGATGTTATCACAGAGCTTACCAACCTCCAAGAACATTATGCATTATGTCATCACACCAGCGGACAAAGCCTCAAATAATTACACATTTACTTGCAAAAAGTACTATTTCGACAGTCTAGTTAAA
Organism: Pinctada imbricata; assembly: GCA_033119305.1. Classification (NCBI taxonomy): domain Eukaryota; kingdom Metazoa; phylum Mollusca; class Bivalvia; order Pterioida; family Pteriidae; genus Pinctada; species Pinctada imbricata. The sequence goes on along the minus strand of VSWD01000011.1, from coordinate 26,167,379 downwards.
GTTTTGGGTTTAAATTCGACACCTGGAAATTCCACTTACACCCCAACAAACCTTTCTGCCTCTGAAATAATAGATAACCACAAATCAATTCTTACTTTCTTTGGCTTCGACACTACCAATTTAGATTTAGATTTACCATACTTATATTGCATACCTAAAATGCATAAGAATCCGTACAAACAACGTTTCATCGCTGGTTCCTCAAAATGTTCTACCAAATCTGTATCGATCTTACTCACCAAAGTTTTATCTGAAATCAAATCTGGGCTTCAAAATATTGTTCGACAGTATGTTCTCGCAGTGGTATCAACCAGATGTGGATTTTAAAGAATTTGAAGGAACTTTTAGAACATCTGAAATCCACTCATTTTAGTAGAGTCCATTCGATCAAAGCCTTTAATTTTCGACACTTTACACTATAATTCCACATTCTAAATTGAAAGAAAGACTCGCAAAAATTATAAGTAATGCGTTTACAAGTAAGAACGGTAATCCCAAATACAAATTTATTGTTGTTAACTATGACAAAACCTACTTTGTAAAAGAAAAGTCCGATTCTGACAATAAGTACACTGAAACAGATGTTATTCAGATGTTAAATTCCTGATCGACAACATTTTTGTGGTGTTTGGAGGAAAGGTCTTCCAGCAAATTGTCGGAATTCCAATGGGGACCAATTGTGCCCTACTCCTTGCCGACATTTTCCTTTACTCGTACGAAGCTGAATTCATCCAATCTTTGGTCTCTGAATGGAAAAGATACTTAGCTTCTGACTTCAACTTCACTTACAGATACATAGACGATGTGTTGTCCATCAATAATCCAAAATTCGCGGATTAACTCAGTAGTTTCTATCCTCCGGAGCTTGAAGTCAAAGAAACTACAGAGACAAATAATTCAGCATCCTATTTGGACATAATGTTGTCCTACGACACTGATGGTTGCTTGAACACCTCACTCTATGACAAACGTGACGACTTCAATTTCAGCATTACACACTTTCAGATAAGCTTCTCAGTCAGGGATATGTTTGTGACCGACTAACCTCGTCACTGAGGAAGTTCTACGGTCGATGTGGGGAACTCGTGATACACTTTGATGTTTCACTCTCAACACTCTCCAGAATGGTGGATGATATTCTGTCATAGATCATTTGAACCATCCAACCAAAGCTTATACTCTAAGTCTTCTGAAATGAAGGTAACTGATTATGACAGTTCTACTGAATTGAAGCGGCGGGTGTTGCATGCAAGCAGGAGATTCTTACTCTTCCTGGGCACCTGGTCTCACTCCCATATGGGGAATTCACTTCTTTTCATATTGTGAAGGTTTTTGTTTGTTTGCTTTGGTTCCAGTTTTATCCTGATTTTGTATGCTTTCGGTTTCTGATTTTCTAAATTATCGATTTTGTGCTTTATACACGGATATTGTCGTTACCCATGTTTGTCATTAGTTCGTCAGAATCTCCATTTTTACCGAGGAAGGGATTTGTAATAATTTTGTAAATATTTTCTTCCTATCAGAATGTAGAATCGTATAAACAGGGATGATATCAGACACCAAAATATCAAAATATCAAACAACAAATTATTTGATCGAACATTCGTTATTTAAACTTGCATATTCCATGTGTTTTACAAAAAAATGTATTAGTTACTAATATTTTCATTTCTGCAACATCAACATGAGGACTCGATTGCATCGAATACTTTTAAATGTTAAACGTCTTGCAATTCAATAGCATCATTTAACAAGAGCCCGAGGGGGCACAACGCTCACCTTATACCCATGCACGCTCTAATTGACATACTGACATTGAATGACAAATATGGATAATGACCATATCCCTGTCTACAGTACAAAATCGATAATTAAGAAAATCAGAAACCGAAGGCATACAAAATCAGGATAAAACAGGAACCAAAGCAAACAAAAACAAAAACCTCCACCATATGAAAAGAAGCGAACTCCCGATATGAGAGTGAGACCAGGTGCCCGGGAAGAGTAAGCATCTCCTGCTTGCATGCAACACCCGTCGCTTCAATTCGGTAGAACTGTCACATCCGGTTACTTCCATTTTGGAAGATATAGAGTAAAATCGTTGGTTGGATGGTTCAAATGGTCTATGACAGAATATCATCCACCATTCTGGATAGTGGGACATCATAGTGTATGACGAGTTCCCCATATCGACCGTAGAACTTCCTCAGTGACGATGTTAGTCGGTCACAAACATATCCCTGATTGAGAAGCTTATCTGAAAGACGCCTACCTCTCAGACCAAAATCCGTATATTTGGTACTTGCTCTGGCATAGCGTATCAACTGAGATATGAACACGCCATAAGCAGGCGATGAAGGGATGTTGCTACTCAGAAAAGGAAAGTTCGTAATGCTGAAATTGAAGTCGTCACGTTTGTCATAGAGTGAGGTGTTCATGTGACCATCAGTGTCGTAGGACAACATTATGTCCAAATAGGATGCTGAATTATTTGTCTCTGTAGTTTCTTTGACTTCAAGCTCCGAAGGATAGATACTGCTCAGGTAATCCGCGAATTTTGGATTATTGATGGACAACACATCGTCTATGTATCTGTAAGTGAAGTTGAAGTCAGAAGCTAAGTATCTTTTCCCTTCAGAGACCAAAGATTGAATGAATTCAGCTTCGTACGAGTAAAGGAAAATGTCGGCAAGGAGTGGGGCACAATTGGTCCCCATTGGAATTCCGACAATTTGCTGGAAGACCTTTCCTCCAAACACCACAAAAATGTTGTCGATCAGAAAGTTTAACATCTGAATAATGTCTGTTTCAGTGTACTTATTTTCAGAATCTGACTTTTCTTTTACAAAGTAGGTTTTGTCATAGTTAACAACAATAAATTTGTATTTGCGATTACCGTTCTTACTTGTAAACGCATTACTTATAATTTTTGCGAGTCTTTCTTTCAATTTAGAATGTGGAATTGTAGTGTAAAGTGTCGAATAATCAAAGGCTTTGATCGAATGGACTCTACTAAAATGAGTGGATTTCAGATGTTCTAAAAGTTCCTTCGAATTCTTTAAAATCCACATCTGGTTGATACCAATGCGAGAATATACTGTCGAACAATATTTTTGCAGCCCAGATTTGATTTCAGATAAAACTTTGGTGAGTAAGATCGATACAGATTTGGTAGAACATTTTGAGGAACCAGCGATGAAACGTTGTTTGTACGGATTCTTATGCATTTTAGGTATGCAGTATAAGTATGGTAAATCTAAATCTAAATTGGTAGTGTCGAAGCCAAAGGAAGCAAGAGCTGATTTGTGGTTATCTATTATTTCAGAGGCAGAAAGGTTTGTTGGGGTGTAAGTGGGATTTCCAGGTGTCGAATTTAAACCCAACTCTTTAACTAGACTGTCGAAATAGTACTTTTTGCAAGTAAATGTGTAATTATTTGAGGCTTTGTCCGCTGGTGTGATGACATAATGTTCTTGGAGGTAGGTAAGTTCTGTGATAACATCAGGGTCTTTAAATATAGACACGAATCTGGTGTTCACAGTTGATTTTAATCGGTTAATTCTAGATAAAAGTAACCCTCTGATTGATTTTATCCATTCGGAAAGGGTGTCGAGCTGTACATCCTCTTTCTTTGCCCATCGTCTTGCATATTCCTCACAAGAGTCCATGATAATTTTGACATTTTGGATCCATGTAAAGGACATACTTTCTCTGTGTTTGGGACCCTTTTTTAACAATTCTCTCAACTTGTTGTTCTTGACTATAGTGCCAGTACCAGGATTTTAGCCCACAACCTTTCTAAAAAATTTTTGCCGGATGCAGAGAAGTGTTTTTTTAGACAACCTTTAAAAGTACAAAAAAGAAAAAAATAGTCACATTTCAAAACAATATGAAAAAACGGATAAAGTGGTCCAACGTCATATGCCCAGCTAGTATAGTTCAATTATGCAACATCAAAAATAAAATCATATTGTAAAATTCCACATTAATGTGCAGCAGAAAAAGAATAAAACAATGAAATGATTTCACAAATTAAGTTAATTTAAAATTGAACACAAAACCTTTCATTATTGATAGCTAGCATGCCAGAAATTATAAAGCCTGTGTTTGTGAAACGAGAATGCCCCCGGCGGCATCTTTGTTAGTATAAACGCCATTTTCTGTTAAGTATGTGAGAGGTCAGGGTCAGCGTAATATTGGTATCAATGGAAAGATCTTGTCACAAGGAATACACATGTACAATATGAAAGCCCTATCACTATAACAATTCAAAAGTTATGCCCAATGTTTAAGTTTTTGAGAAGTACGTGAAAGGTCAAGGTTATGGTCATGAGGTCAAAAATTTTGGTAAATCCACATGCTTCCATTCAAAAGTTATGCCCAATGTTAAAGTTTTTCGGAAAACAGACAGACAAACAGACAGACGGACAGGCCAAAAACGTTATGCTCCCGAATCTTCAGGGGCATAAAAACAAAGATTTTTCGGTTTTGCCTTTATTCACTGAAATCTATGAATTATGCTTTTGAATAGTATTGATTTCATCTCAAATATATGAAACGTACAGTTAAAATCGTTTTGATCCAATATTCATCAATTCAAGTGAGTTGTGCAGAAATTGTGCCAGTTTGTTTTCCAAAAAAGCAGTGTATGTTGTATCAAACCTCATGACCCAGTGAAGCCACTTGAACAAATAATTTTCAGTAAATATGCTGAAATGCGACGCTTCTTGCCTATGCATATTTCAACAGGCGAGAAGGAGCGTCGCATTTCAGCATACGCTGTTCAACAACTCAAGTGGTTTCTCTAAGGTTTCGCAGTTTGAAACAAATTAAAAGGCCCATGAAATTGTTTCGCTTGTCCAACTAGCAGACCTACGACATCGTTATTTACTGTTAACTAATTGTTTTACCTCATCATTGGTCTGTTACACGGACAAGTTGTTAGCGGAGAGAGTTCATGAAATGTATCGGTTGCATTGGATTTGCCGACAAGAAGTTATTTGGTCCGATAAAAACTCATCATGTATCTATTATTTGAACAGATAAAAATTCCCAAATGTCTTAACACAGGATCCTGTCGTTTTATGAGAGAAAATGTTTTATTATTCACAACCTCAGGCCTTTGCGTTCCTCTTAGAAATATTACACATACAAGATGACGAACACAGTGGCTTAAGGTTGTGAATAATAATTTATTTTCTCTATTAAAACAACAGCTTCTGTGGTCCAACATTTCATTGGAAGATTTCAGGAACTCTGAACGGAATTATTTATTTTCAAGAATTTCAGATATTAAATGTGCTATGCATTCTCAAAATCCAGAGGAAGAGATTACTCATTAGACGTTTCTTCAAGAAATCAGTCCGTAAATTACTTCATCTAAGAGAGTCTAAGACAGAGGAAATTCGAGCAAACTTTATACATGATAACTAGTATATGCAAGTGTTCCAAGTACATTAATGATAACCATTATGAAAGTGTTCCAAGTATAAAAATCTATTCCGTTTGCACTGTATCTCCTGAAATATATCGCAGTACTACTTTGCGGTTTGTATTGCAATGAAGCGCCTAGCGGAATACGATGCGCCTTGGGGACGAAGATGAATTAATGCATATCTAGGTCATTGTCCTGTCAAATAGTTCCGATTATTTTCTTATTATTTTCAACAATTGGTGGAAAATACACACAATGTTTATCTTGAATTGTCTTCCCGTGATTGTTTACTAGATAGATGAAATAAAATTTTGAATATAGTTTTAAAGTGTGTGAGACATCTACATGTGTGGAAGAATACGTGTGAAAATGGGTCCTCAGATCATAAAATTCGAATAATTCCGGTCCGGAACCAGGTGCATGGCTTTGGAAAAATATTAAAAAAAAGTTGTGTACTTTTAATCTTTACGGCATTTTTTTTTGTGATTCAAATAAAATTTCTTCATTCAAAAGTAGTATCAATGTATATAACCCGGTGCGATTTGAGAATTTTTCTCCTATTTTTGGTAAGAAAACATACATTATACATATGTACAATCTTAAAAAATATTCCTTAAAAATCCAAAAGTGGATATCTTGACAAAATTCTTTCACTTGTTGGGTGACAAATATGGATAATGACCATATCCCTGTATACAGCACAAAACCGATAATTCAAAAATCAGAAACCGAAGGCATACAAAATCAGGACAAAACAGGAACCAAAGCAAACAAACAAAAACCTCCACCATATGAAAAGAAGCGAACTCCCGATATGGGAGTGAGACCAGGTGCCCAGGAAGAGTAAGCATCTCCTGCTTGCATGCAACACCCGTCGCTTCAATTCGGTAGAACTGTCACATCCATGCATGAGTACCTCATACCTACAAATTGTCATGACAATCTGAAGAGTGGTTATAGAAAAGAAGCAGGAAATGTATGAAAATCACCCCCCTTCCTTTTTACATAAGAAAAAAATTCATTAAAAATCAAAAAAATAAAATTTAAGCATAAAATACATATCAAAGCATTAAGTAAGTTAAATATGATAAATATGTAGTAAATGAGTGTGTAAAATTATACACTTATTGAGTTATTTAAAGAAAAAGTGCAAAAATGTGCATTTCTGACTAAGTCCGAAAAGACGTCAAAAACGCGTCAAAAATTTGACTTCGAAGTGGAACCAAAAATAACAACACTTCTTAAGACATCTCTCGTGATCATCCTGATGCTTTCGGTTTGTCGATACATGCTTCGGTTCTGAAGAAGAAGTTTGTCAAAGGAGGGTACCCCCGTGACCTACTTTTGGCTGTGGTGGCGCCACCTGTTGACAGATCCGGACGAAAAACAACAACACTTGTAGGGGACCATACCTACCAAGTTTCATCAAAAGCCCTTCAGCCGTTCTGGAGAAGAAGTTGAAAATGTGAAAAGTTTACGACGACGACGACGACGGACGACGGACGACGACGACGACGACGACGACGGACGACAGACGCAACACTATGACAATAGCTCACTTGAGCCTATGGCTCAGGTGAGCTAAAAACAGATATATTAACAGCATGGACCAGACATGCACGTTTTTGGTACTTAACTCTCGTCAGTGATCCTCAATCTAAAGCCGCGTTTACACTATCAAAGTTTTCTTGGTCAAAGTCCGTCAAAGAAAACTTGGTCAAAGTTTTCTTGGACAAAGTTGTCTGTTTACACTATCAAAGTTCTTTGAGCGACTTGTACAAGAAAACGTGGTAAATATGCACCAAAACATAGATGGTTCATGTAAATATTGTGAATATTTCTCATGAAAACTTTATAGTTTATGTTAGTGGTTGTTTATAGGTCTTATTACATGATATGGAACAATTAAGCACGAGTTCAAGGATTTATAAAACAAAAAAATAAAGATGGAATTCACTGCCACGCGTCTTTTGTCTTTGTAGATATATTCATTACTTTTAACGTTCTAAATTGCCTCTATTTCTTTCATCAATACTTAAAATATTTATGGTGTAATTTTGAATCTCTACTCTGATTGGTCGTTTCCCGTCAAAGTCCGTCAAAGTTTCAAGAAAAATAGGATGGAGTTCTATTCCGTCAAAGTCCATCAAAGTTCTTTGACGGACTTTGATCAAAGTTTTCTTGGATCGTTTACACTATCAAAGTTCGCGTCAAAAACTTTGACCAAGTTTTCTTGTACAAGAAAACTTTGATAGTGTAAACGGGGCTTAAAAATGTAATATGACCAAAGAGTGTGAAAATTATTATGTCCAAACATGTTCCGAAAAACGTAGTAGAATGGGTGGGAAATGATGCTACAGGATCCGAGATTAAGAAATTTCAAGATTTTTTGATACAGAAATTTACGAATGCGTTGAAGAGACAGACGATCATCCGAAGTTGATCGAACTTAGCTATATGTGCCATCGGGGACTCCTGATTCACCAGCAGTGACATTCACCAAGTGGTTCCAATGTTAAACGTCTTCAAATTCAATAGCATCATTTAAGAACAGATATATTTACAGCATGGACCAGTCATGCACGTTTCGGGTACTTAAAATATGCAATATGGCCAAAGAGTGTGAAAATCATTATATCCGAACATGTACCGAAAAAGGTAGCAGGATGGGTGGGATATTATGCTACATGACCTACGTTTCAGAAATTTCAAGATTTAAAAGATGCTACAGGACCTACGTTTCATAAAAGATAATCAAAAGATAGGTTTTTATTTTATAGAATGTATTTAAAAATATCTATTGATTTAGTGGAACATTTCGTCGATCCAGCTTAAAACGTTCCTTTGAGTTGGATTTCTAGAATACGATATAAATTAGTATAATAATTCAATGTCTAGTTCATGATGTCTTGGCCAAAAGTTGAAAAGTCCTGATGTGTGATTTTTTTTTCAAGTACTTCATATTTTTAAAAGTAATTCGGAGCATAGGTAGGATTTCATGTGTTGATGCTTACTCCTCCCGGGCATCTGGTCCCACCTCTAGCTTGATAGGGGTACGTCGATGCTCAATTTGGTGCTCCATTGTGAGTGCTGTCGACATTATCGTCAGGATCTTTAACTCATTTGAATCTTTATCTAATGAGTTAAAGAGGATTGAATGAATGAATGTGTACTTAATGTTGAGACAAATACTGTTGAACTAGATAGGACAGTAAATAGGTTTACAGAGATATTGAACAATGATTTTATTCCATATTGTAGATCTGAACATATCCTTAAACGTATTGTAGAAAATCATGTTAGGGACAAACCTTGGTTTAACGAAAGATGTCATTTATTAAGATTCGAGTATAGGGAGGCGCATAAAACTTTAATGGTACATGTAACCGCACACATATAAATAGACAAGAAACGCTATTATAAAGCCTATGTTCGGACGGCGAAGAATAATTACAGCAATTATAAAGGAAATAAAATGGAATTTATGAAAAAGAATAACCCAAAATAATTTTATAAATATTTTAAATCTAATATAGAAAGAATATGTAAATCATCAAGCAATGATTTCTACGAGCATTTCAGAGATCTTGGAAAATGTGATAATCAGACGAATGATATGAATGATTTCATAGATGAGAACATGCAAACTATTTTTAGTGAGATATCAAGTGATGAAATAGAAAAGGTTATCAATAAAATGAAGCGCTACAAATCCCCCGGTAAAGAAAAATTTGATTTATGAGTATTTTAAGCATTGTAAGGATATCTTAGTACCATCTCTGCATAAAATGTTTAATTCAGTCTTTAAACTGGGATATACATGTGTAACAGACATGTGGTGTGAAGGTTTTGTTATTCCATTATATAAAAAAGGTGATATTAATTCAACAGATAACTATAGAGGAATTACTCTGATGAGTTGTGCTTTGAATTGTTTACCAATGTACTAAATGATAGACTTTTGAACTGGAGTGATGATAATTCTGTTTTAACAGATGCGCAATTTGGTTTGCGTAAAGGATTTGGGACAAGTGATGCTATATTTGTACTGCATGACATTATTGAAAAATATATTCCTTCCGGTAAAAAATTGACACTTCCGAACGCGGGAAAAATTCGAGAAATTCCATGACGTCACAATGCAATTTCGATGTCTGATCGAGGATCGAAGCTTGTTTGTCTGAGGTAAACACATGGAAAAAGCATTGTGATGTCATGAAATTTTGCATTTTTTCCCGCAATCAGAAGGGTCAATTGTATTGCTGCTTTATCGACTACAAGAAAGCTTTTGATAGCATTGACAGAAATTATATGTTCTTCAAAATGGCGCGCGCAGGAATTCACGGTTGCTTATTTAAAGTTATTTTCTCATTATAAATTCTCAGATTAAATTGATATAGGCCAGGGCGTTTTACAGGGCGAGGCCCTCTCTCCCATATTGTTTTTACTCTATCTCAATGATTTTGAAACAATTTCATTGAATCAAATTGTCCATATATAGATCTAAAAGAGTTATCGTTATTCCTTTTAATGTATGCTGACGACACACACTGTTCTACTTGCAGACTCAACTTCTTCTCTTCAACAAATGCTAGATTCTTTGAAAACATACTGTAAATCATGGAAATTATCTGTTAATGTTAATAAAACTAAAATTGGTGTGTTTAGAAAAGCAGGAAGACTTAGAAATAGTGTTGAATGGTTTTATGACAGTAACGAAAAAGAGGTTGTTAACAGTTTCACCCATCTTGGTATTTTGCTTAATTTAGCTGGGAATTGCTACAAAACTCAGGCTACTTTAGCTTCACAAGGAAGAAAATGTTTTTATGGTTTGAACTCCACTTTATAGAATTTACAACTCAATGATTTAACGAAACTTTCTATTTTTGATACATATAAAGGTTCAATTCTTGATTATGCATGCGAAGTTCGGGGTTCCATTCTGCTCTGTCAGTTGAAAAAAATACATCTCGATTTTTGCAAAAGAATATTGAATGTGAAAAGAAGTACCTCTAATATGATGCGCTATTCAGAACTTGGTAGGTATCCCCTTACTATAAGACGTAAATATCAAATTATTAAATATTGTTTGAAGCTAAGACAAAAAACACAGAAAAACTGTATTTTACTTCGACGGCGGGTGCGGCTAGCCAACAGGGGATGCTTACTCCTCCCGGGCACCTGGTCCCACCTCTAGCTTGCTAGGGGTCCGTCGATGTTTAATTTTGTGCTCTATTGTGAGTGCTGTTGAGATTATCGTCAGGATCTTCTTTAACTCATTTACAAAATTTATACTGTGACATGTTTGAAAGATGCTGCGATTTATCTTTAGAAAGTGAAGAAACTACTTTTTACGTCAGGTTTTGGTGATATTTGGTTTTATCATTATATAAAGAATACGTCATTGTTTCTCCAGATTCTGTTAGAAAGGATGAGAGATGATTTTCTACAAGAGAGAAATATTTCATTTGAGTTATCGCCAAAATGTTATTTATACAAGCACCTGATTGACATTTTGTCTGTACAATTTTTCTTGAGAATATCTATTCCTGAATCCTATGTACATATCATATCCATATTTAGGCTAAGTGCTCATATGCTTAATATAGAATTCGGAAGATACACTAATATACCTCGTAGTCAACGATTATGTTCACTATGCAATAATCCAAGGACTGAAAGTCCTGCGAGTTGGCAAAAAGTAACATTGAGAAGAACATACAGAAGACAAGTATAAAACTGGCACAAATCAAACTCTAAATCTATGCCTCAAATGCTTGAATGAGTTATTCTCACAATTCAAGAGTTGTCTCAAATCTAAAAAAAAAAGTCTGGAAATATACAAATATATAAACTGATCGAACTTCTTAACCAAATAACTGCTTTTGAGGTCAGAGTTCAAGGTCAATATGATCATGTCAAATTTGTTGCAATCGTTATGGGTGTATGTATGAAGTATAAAGTCCTATCACTTTTACTTAAGGAGATATTTGCTTTTGAAACTTCTTGACCAACTTAAAACCAACATCTTAGGGTCATTAAGTATCAAACTGAAAAACCCTTTTTCCTAGTCGGTAAATAGCTCATCAGAGCTAATGTTGATTGTTATAAATTATGTCTGACTTTAAATATTATTGATTGATTGATTGATTGATTGATTGATTTACTTGTCTTAAGTCTTCTACACATCCACAAATTTTAATATCTAAGGTCTTTTTTATCCTAAATACAATACTTTCACCTATCTATCTAAAAATGGGGTGCTCCTTATACAGAGGAGGGAAGTACAAAGAAAAAGATGCGCCATATTTTAATGCACTGACATCAACAAGTGATCGCTATTCCTATAGCATCGTTCCTTGTAGCAGTTTTTGCATTCTCATAATGCATTTACAACTTGAACTTAAACGTCTGTCGTCTAATATGTTCTTTTGTCAAATCGTAGTGGTCCTATTTCTTACTGCGCCAGTAACATTGTGCGTTGTTTGGTCCGTGCAGGGTTATCAAGAGCAAAGTTGAAAGCGATAGCAATGAGAGTTGGCTTTGCCAACTCAAAAATGATACTGAGGATGAATTTCATTTTATTCTTTCATGTCCTTTCTATCATGATTTGAGATGCAAATTCATTAAAAGATATTATTGGGTTAGGTCATCCTCCTTTAAGTTAGTTCAATTATTATCTGTTCAAAATGTTTCCGAATTAAGAAACTTATTCCTTGTTAATGCAATGAAACTCAGAAATAATTCTTTGTAACTTTTTTTACTGCTACAAGTCCTACCTCCGCGTCATACAAACTAAACCAAAATTCATATATCTTTTCGAGTACAGTACTATATCATTGTGACGAGAATCTTTGTTTCATTTTCAAATGATGATTTTTCTTTTCTCTTGGAATTTAGATACACCACATTACTATGACAAATATGGATAATGACCATATCCCTGTATACAGCACAAAATCGATAATTAAGTTTCTGTATAAATATGTATATGTTTAAATAAATTATGTCGTATTGTACCTATAAGCTGTTTACTTTTGGAAATAAATGAATTGAATTGAATTGAACCCGTAAAAGAGTTATTGTTTGCTGCTAATTTTTCTTAAAGCTATGACTCAATGTTCTTTGAGAAAAGAACGTTATCTGGTTATATCAATACCCTTGCAATCCGTCAACAAATCTTAATTTTGCTACATAATATATTACTATTTATGCATGAAGATCAATGTTATCCTTTAAATTGAATAAGAGAAACCCAGGTGTGTGCTGAAAATACACAAAGAGATCCTTTATGAAGGCAAAACAAATGCACGAAGTAATAGTAATATTTAACTAATTCAAATTCATTAGCATTATTTTAGAGCAGATAAATTCACAACATGGACAGACATGCGCGTTTCGGGTAATAAACCATCGTCGCAGATCCACAATCTAAAGAATGTTATATGGCCAAAAATCTGTGAAAATTATGCCCCAAATATACCAAAAGACTTAGCAAGATGGCTGGGAGATGATGCTACAGGACCCACGTTTTATAAATTTGAGAAAATTTTGTAAACAGAATATTCAAATGCGTTTGATGAAACGACCAATCGAAATTGATCATCGATCAAACTTGGCTAAATGTGCCCTCGGGGACTCCTGGTACAACAGCAGTGACACTCACCAAGTCAAAATTATGAATTGTACAACGGTTGCAATCAGGTGTACCCTTTCTTGAATAAACTTACTTTTTTGCTCGCAACTTTGTTGAATACTCTTTCTGCAAAATGCTGGTCGTTGCTTGCTTCAAAGTTGTATCTATTTTTTAATTCTCTAATTTTGAACAGCCAAAAGAAGAGACCATGAACAGTCGATTCTGATGTATCCTTCTGAAGCAAAGTAACATCTTCTCGTTCATCTTCTATGAAAAAACGTTGAACTTCTTTATGTATCTTGCTTCTTTGAACTGTTATTCCATTTAGATGTTTTTCAATGCTCCAATACCAAAGGGGAGTTTCTAATTCTATAAAGCAATGAGAAGGCCGACATTGATGAACTTCGACACAAGAAATGTCTTCATCAGGTCCTGCAGTTATAATATCTATTATCTCTTCATGTTCTTCGTTAGATGCATCAGCATGGAATGTTTTGTTTGTCCACTTGTTAATTGTATCTAGATATTCAATCACATCCTTAGACTCTCTTCCTTTATTTTGTAAATTACCCATTGTTTACTGCAAAGCTGAACTGACTGAAAAAGAATACAAAATGACATATTACTTATGAGAATTTTTGCAATGCGCATACGGTGCAATAAGATGTTTTCAGTCTTAACCCTCTAGTGCCTTGCTAGTCTGTACTTTGTTGTTTTGAAAAGAAGAGTAACTCGAATAGCATTTAATGTTTAACCTCACACCAAGGTACTAGCTTTCTAAAGGATTTGTCCCCCTTTTTGTTTTTTCTACATGACATTGTATCCGGAAAATTACTGCTTCATATATGATACATTCGGCAGCTGAGACATAAAATATATGGGAAAATGTGCTTGCAACGTTTGCATTGTTAAATTCATGTGGATAAATAACATTTTTATACTTTTCAATAACAGGATTGTCGATAGTGAGAATATCATTCAGGTACCTAGAATTAGAGATTTTTACCTAACGTCTAGGCTGACAAATGACACTGAACGCCGACGATTTGGGGGAGTTCTCAAAAAAATAATTTTCAAGTTTTAGTGAAAATTTCTGTCTGCCTAACTGTTAATTCAAACTATATTTTAGCAGATTTGTTGGGTGTTTTATATTCTTATACAAGTAAATCTATTCCTTTTCACTAGTTCATCTTTCAAACAAAATTTGAATTTCTAAAGCGTAACAGATAATTATTGTTTTTTTAACACATTTGAAAGCATTGTTGAGGATAGATTTTCAGGCTAGGGAAGTTTATAACGTATTATCTTCTGAAACACTCAGCCCCCACTCCGCTCCCCTTCCCCATGCGAATGAACTGGACAACTTTTTAGTGGCCGAAAATAAATATTCAATGTTATATATTGGATACTGATTTTTTTTTTCGGAACAAACCCGAAAATCCCTTCCAATACTACGAACCATACCTCTTCATGAATTTGTGTTTAAGAGTTGCTCACATTTAATGACTTCATATTAAAAAAAATAAAAGATGTAAAGAGGGAATTCACATATTTTAACATAAAATGGTAAAATTAAAAAAAAGACAGTTTAAAAACACCTTTTACCATGAGTTACTGGAAAATAATTCATTCGACTAGTCTTTTTCTCTGGAAATAAAATTCTTGTAACTGTCTGATCCCCCTCCCCCTTATAGTCGTCTCCCAATCTTTAAAAAATGTGTCATTTAGAACTAAAACTTGATAGATGAAAATGTAGCAAAAATATATCATTTTTTTTATTTTTTCGAGTAATAATGATTCTATTACACCAACTTCTAGAATAATTTGGCAATAATGTAATTCTTAGATAAATTTTATAATTAAGAAACAATTGTAGGTGTTGCTGCAATCCGTTTGTATATTAAATCTTATCTCGGTCGATTCCAAGCGGGTCCAGGGTAGAACACACTTTCAATAAGATAGATTTCCCGACAAAAATAAAATCATTTTTCCGCATTGGTTATTTTGAATGGATAATGAGCACCAGCATAGCAATTTCATTTGAGAGCAGCGATAGCCCGGATTATCATTTGATCATGAAACACTTATTTGCAAATTTTAGAGAGGATATGCGTCACTCCGCCTCGACGCCCCTTACCCTCTAAATCTACCACTGTATTTGTTAACTTAATCATTATTTGTATAGAGGCTCATATGTCCTTGCCCTATGTGCCTCCTTGCCCTATTTGCCACAAGGCATAACAAGGACTAAGTAAAACAAAGAAGGAGATATTTGTAAGACACATATATTTACAACAGGACCTGTACAAGAGAACTGGAAAAAAGGGGAGAAAAGCGAAAACAAGCATGTTATCCTTTCGAAATGAAAAAAAAGATAGATTGTGCTTAATTCGCTCCTCAACTCACAATTTTGAGTAACAGCATATCTAACACAAACTCGATTCTAATTATAATAATTTTCATTTATATGCATGTCTATGTACAACACAAAATAAAAGACACAAACATGTATTTAACAGTATTATGCAACTCAGTAAATACCGCTGCCCCCTTTCTGACTCAGTCATGGGTTTCTTTCAAAGTGTCCTGCCCCTCAATGCGGAGGGCAGTGGTGGATTCAAAGGGGGCGTAGAGGGCGCACGCAAATCAAGCAAATCATTGGTGAAACGACAATTTTCAATCTAAAAAGAGTAAATATGAGTGAATATAATCGATTTCATTCCCGAAAATGAGTCCTAAAAGGCTGCAAGGCTGGTCCTTCTACAAGGACTCCATCTTAGACCCGCTGAGGACCTAGACGGTCTCTAGACCCCTCGACGATTTTACAACCCCACACCAAAAAACCGGATCCGCCACTGGAGGGGGGATTGGAGGTGTTCAAGCCTGAAAAAATATTCCACGCATCTCAGCATGTTTGTCAAATTCCATAAGGTGGTAGCTACTGACTTGCCCGTCCCCTTCCCTCTAATACCCCCTCTTTATAATCTTCCAACGCATTGTCTCCATCTCTTGGTAATATGGAAGTTATATTCATGTTCGTTTTCTGTTTTGAAATCACCTCTACAGGTAAAGTCATTGTCCGATCTCAATCGTCAGCGCAGACTTTAAGTAAAATTCTCTATTACCAAGTTAATGTGAGTAGAATGAAATATGAATAGACATAAAATGCATCAAAGATGCAAAGTGCCGAGTTTCAAAACTTGATTCATTGTCACTTGAACTCCTCGCTCTATGACAAACGTGACGACTTCAAAGTCAACATCACAAACTTCCCTTTTCTGAGTTGCAAAATTCCTTCACTGCCTGCTTATGGACGATATTCTGTCTTAGACCATTTGAACCATCCAACCACAGAATATACTTGTATCTTCCGAAATTGAAGTAACCAAATGGATAATACTCAAAAGACCTACAAAGTGGCCTGAACGTCGCCCACTATAAAAAGTTCCCGACCTGTAGCGTCTAGGGGCACATACGCAACGGGTAACTCAGGTGTCCACAGAATTCAATTACACGATATAAAAGATCAAACGTTCGTTGTTAGTAGTAATCATCAGTTGTGGTATAAAACAAAGGAGGGGATCTCCATCAACACCAGGTTGTAGCACCCACAGCAAAACCCCAAAACACTCAATGCAAAAACACAAAGCAGACAAGCACGGAAAGAGACGCATAAGGGATAATGAACGTCAACGCACAACACAGAAACATCAAACACAAAGGATTACACATAAACCAACGAGACCAATGGGCAACCGGTCCCGACTTAGGACGACCATCTGCCACGGAAATAACAGAAGGCGTGGTTATCCTGGATTGCGTGCACACAACCCTCCTACTTTTCCGATTACCTAGAGGTCTGAAAGAACGTACAATTGTGGTGTAAAACAACCTCCTCACTGTCAGATGACCACACAGAAACAAGACCGCAAAACGCAGGGGCCCAAGCAACACAGATGAATATGTAAATGGGTATAAAAAGAGGGCTTACGTAATACAATCCGTGCTCTGCCGCCGCGAGCTCATGTATGTTATCACCAGAGGAGTCCGACCGACATTCAGAGAGGACAGGTGGTCGGGGCCCTACCTTCTCTAAAGAGCTTTGGACAGGGCCCGTCATGGAGTCCCGTCGTCACAGTTGGTCAGAGTGCAAGTTTTAAGAATGCGCTTGTACAAGACTGTAGATTGGTCAAGCACCAAGCCTAGTGTCCGTCTGGTGACATTAGGATCATATCCACAGTATAAAAGACATTTGATGATTCTGACGCATTTCATGTATTGAAATCATGATTTATCTTTCAGTAAAGTCTATGAAGACGAATCATCCATTATGTTTAATTTGAATAACTGCCTGCAGTACTAATATAGTTTTTTTTTTAAAGTTTTTGTTTTTATACACCATTCATAACTAGCTTATAACGCATTCATATCACATTTGAGAAATTTAATTAATAAACATGATAAACAAGAGTGATGTGTGTTGTGAGTGCTAAGTGACTTTCCGTCATCTCAGCCAGGATTACTTAAGCGACTGAATTAACAAAGTTACGATAAGTATATATGTGATGCCCTGTAACTTTCTTTTGTGAACTGTGTGTGTGCTTGGTTGTCTATAAGATATAATCATACCTATTAACTCTAAGGTTAATAGAGTTAACCTTAACTAACTCTTTACCATTAGTTTTGACCCGCGAGGGGTTTGACAGTAAGTGTTTTGAATATACTTCCCTGACATTGTCGCCATAGCACTTCTATATAGACATAACGTCAGACAGTGCATAAAGGTTTTATATTTTCATTTCCATACTTCATAAACATCGACGGCGGGTGCGGCTAGCCAACAGGGGATGCTTACTCCTCCCGATACACCTGGTCCCACCTCTGGCTTGCTAGGGGTCCGTCGATGTTTAATTTTGCGCTCTATTGTGAGTGCTGTTGAGATTATCGTCAGGATCTTCTTTAACTCTTTTGAAGCTACGAACGTACAAAAAAACCCCATTAAAAGCCCCCAGAATTGGTCGTAAATCTGACGTTGAAATTAACACACTTTAGGTAATGAAAAACGCTTACATATCTTCTGTAGAAGCAGAATATTAACAAGTTCTATATTTTTCATTTAGATATAATGTGGACAATCGGATATGTATAGAATTATAAATGATCAATGAGACTTTTAAAAGAAATTGTCGAAGATAAATATATGTCTATTTTCGGGTTGGTGTTGCATGCAAGCAGGAGATGCTTACTCTTCCTGGGCACCTGGTCTCACTCTCCTTTCGGGAGTCCGCTTCTTTTCATGTGGTGGAGGTTCTTTGTTTGTTTGCTTTGGTTTCTGTTTTATCTTGATTTTGTGTGCCTTCGGTTTCTGATTTTCTGAATTATCGATTTTGTGCTGTATACAGGGATATGGTCATTATCCATATTTGTCATTCAAGACGTCTTCGAGTTGCTAATTTTAAATAATAAAGTCCGTTTATCTGAAACCTTATCATTTATTTTCCGTAAAACTTGATATTATCTTCTTCATATGTCAAGTGAAACACCGATAAATTTCTATTGATATTTCACCGTCAGTTTTTTTTAAATATAGAGATTTTGTTACCCCTCCCCCTTATTTCAACGTTACCTAATCCTGAAGTTCTTGCGAAAAACGCGCCAATGTCACCCCCAAACGAAAAAAATTCTTAACAAACCACATGTAACTTATAGGTAACTCATACAAAACCATCAGATCCATGGGTTATTACAATGGTTTTTATATGTTCCATTTATCAACTCATATCCAGACCATTTGATTACATATAAGGTCATATGATCCTGATGCGAGTTGTTTCTTAAATGTGAGTCGATTGAGAGTTTAGTATGAGTTGCTTGTGGTTTGTTATCTTCGTCAAATAGAAAGAATGAGTTATGTATGGTTCATTAACTTAGTTCTAATTGTATGAATTTTATGTGGTTTGTTGACTTTGTGGACCAAACGAAGTGAGTTATATACGATTTGCTATCTTTGTTCGAACTGCGTATATAAGTTTTGTGTGGTTTGTTAACTTTGTGGGCCTAACAGACTGAGTTTGGAGTGATTTGTTTACTTTGTCTTTTTGAGCAGTGCTACTTTATCATACTTAGGTTAAACCCTGATATGAATGAATGAATGAACAAACGAACGAACGAACGAACGAACGAACGAATGAATGAATGAATGTTCCTTAATGATGGAGTGGAACGCCCCGGCCACATCCCACACTTCTTCTTGAAATCTTTATCTTAGATCGATTTAGATCCTCAATACAATACCATTTAGTATAAAAACGTAGTATTAATAAAGCTTTATTTCAAACGTTTATGATAACAGCATTTACCATATAAATAATGTTTAGAAGTTAAACGTCTTTAAATTCAATAGCATCATTTTAAACCTGATAATTTTACAGCATGGACCAGACATGCACGTTTCGGGTACTAAACCCTCGTCAGTGATCCTTAGTCTAAACAATGTAATATGGTAAAAAAGTATGAGAATTATTATGTCAAAAAATGTACCAAAAGACGTAGCAGAATGAGTGGGATATGATGCTACAGGACCCACGTTTTAGAAATTTCAAGCAATTAGAAGTCTTGAATTGAGGGCCCCGAATTTTATGGAGCTTCAAAATGACGAGCAAAAAAAAAAGGTGGGGGAGAAATAATTAAAAGTGCATAAACATCAAATATGTGCATGCAATATCTTAAGCATCTTATTCAGTCGTCGCTAAAAACAAAATAAAATAAGGATATGTACTTAAACAACAACAAAAAACCCTGCTTGAACTGTTCATAACATGCTGCATCGGAGACTGAAAAGTACGAAACAGAAGGTGGACGAGTTGTTCGAGACGATTTATTTTTCTCGGCCAATGAAAATCTGTGAAATTTCGAATGAAAATTTCAGCCGCCCAGTTCGATCGGAACGAGACGGAAAAGATCTTTTAAAGAGTAGGTGTACGTTAATCTGTTAGTCCAACTGGAACACGAATCAAACGTATTTAAGGCCTATTGTCCTAAGATGGTTTCAGAATTACGTCGATGGAAAGGTATGTAAACAGTACGAGAACACTCAAGAGATAGAGGAAATTCAAGCTAATTTAAGAAATTCTCGTTACTAACAATTTATTGTGCACTTCAAATCTGTTTTGCATCGAGATGAATATACACATTCATGATTGAAATTTCCGTTTTGTAAGTGATGACATGCATTATAATGTCTAATATTTTATTTAAAGGTAATCATTGGTCAGCCAATTCTAGTGTCTACATGGGGGATCCACATGTGTACGTAGAGCTTTAACGGCTTAGAATTGAGATGGATTTCTTTCCTTGAAGCAAGTTCAACCTGGCCCTGATGTTTAAATTGAGTTTGAGGTAATACTGCTACATATTTACAGGGATCACCCTGGGCCGCGCCATTTGCGCACAATTTTCGGAAATGGCGCAGTACAGTTGTGCAAGTGGGCCATTTGGGCGCACCTGTTACGAGAATGGCGCATGCTTTGCCCATAACGTGCGTCAAGTCGATCTATTCAACCCGCTGCTTAATGCTAAATTCAAGAATTTCAGCGTTCAGAATTAAGTTTTAGTGTCTTATAACTTTGAATTTTCCCGAAGATGTAGTGTTAGATACCGAGACTTCCAAATTGAGATCGGATTACTGTTGTAAGCGGACAGCATTTAATCTAATAATTATTATTGTCCGTCACACACACGTGGCGGCACATGGTCAGTTATGAGTACAATAGCAGAACAAGTTTTCTTTCTTTTTTTTATTTACAAGACCTGAATAAAGTCTGGATGTTAAAAATCTTTCGTATGTAGTCCTTTATTTGCAGATTGACCTTTAGATATACTATATTTTAGTTACGCTGCACTGATTTCCCGGTATGCGGAGGGTGTTTATCGTGTATTAAACGTTGGAAAGATTATTTTCAAAGGCTGATTTTACTGGATAATCTTTTTTTTTTTAAAATCAACTTAATATTTTTAAACAAACGATCGAAAATCTGACACAGCGTCGGCCATTTCCCCCCTTTAGTTGCAAAAATACGTATTGTGGGTGAGGATGTAAAGAATAGAATTTAAATGGCCTTGTGTCTTGACTCTCTTCTTTTTTTTCTTTTTTTTGAGAGGTTTTTTTTTTACTTTTTGTTTTTTTTTTCTTTCTCAAATTTAAGACGCCAGTATCCATAACATGAACCAATGTCAATTCAGAATTTAGTCCCCCCCCCAAAAAAAAATACAAACAAAAGATAATGATCGAATTTCAATCGGAGGACAATGATACAAGGGCCCAAGGATTAAACAATGCACCTTCAACTTTGAAGAAGCTCTCAATGAATTCGAATCTATAAAATAGAAAGAACAAAATAATAAATTGAATTAAATTGCTGCAACACTTTCAGTAACTGTATTGAGAAATTTTTATTTTAGATGCCTCCAGAATTCAAAATGAAGAATGTTTGAAGGCTCAGTTTTATGCAATTATGGTTGTAAAACCTCGATTTTTCCTGGGGGGCTTCGCCCCCCTAAACCCCCCACCGGGGCGTTGCCCCTGGACCCTAATGGGGGCCTAGGCGGCCCCCATACCCCCGGCCAATGGCCCTTCCATTTTCTCATGAGGGGCCCACGGCCCCTCATGAGAAAATGGAAGGGTGATCCCTGTATTTAGAACAAATAACCTCACTTCAGAAATCAGAAAATAGTAGTTTTTACTCAATTTGATATGTCGTAATATTTTCTGATTACAATGTAGCCATTTTAGGGGAAAATCTGATAAAGGCCTGTAACTAACAGTGTAAGTTTTATGTCTGTAAGTCAAATACTATGCTCACATATAAAAGTGAGTTTTTATCATACAACACAATTTCTTATTGGCAAATCCGATATAACCGTCATTTTTCAGGAACTCTGTACTGTACATGTAAAACAGTGTGTGACAAACATTCATACAAATATATATGCGGAGATGCATTGGCCATTTGGTTGAAGAATACATGTAGTAAATGATATGAATAATCACATATGATCTCAATGTAAATCTAATTATATAAAACAGGTCTGATGCGTTTTGCCTATTCACAGCATACACTGTACATGTATGTGCCATGCACTGCATGACATGTACACATGTGTTCTGCGAGCTTGTCACATACAAATTCATTAGAGAGCATGCAAGGGTCCAAATATAGAGGAGGAAGCTGAACTCCTGCATTTAGGAACTGCATAAGATGATATAGGTAGGTATATGTGCATTATGCATATGCTACAAATAGGCAAAATATATCGGACCTGTCCAGTAAACAAACGATTGTAATGAATGTTACTGTCAGTTCTCAATTGGAAGCTAGATTAACGCTATATTTAGCTTATAGTTATACTGTACTTGTACCACTAACTAAATGTATTTGATCATAAAATTGACAGACCATGATTCTCTCTTTTTACATACCTGTACAATGTAGTATGAGCCTATGACCATAATGACACTTTACTAAAAAAATAATATGAAGTTTGATTTTAGTTTAACCTTGAATTTGTTACAGGAAATACATATAGTGAGTCTGTGATATTAACGAGGGATGAATCAGAATGTACAGTCACTTTGTGCTGAATGGGACTGATTATGTGGCCACGGATAAAGCTGTTTAGAGTTTGCAGTTCTGTTTTTTAAGAAGTTATGGGGTAACTACATATATAGATAAGGCCTTCTACCCATTGTGGCAGTCGATGCACAAACCGTATATGTGTGTACATATTCTGACCAGATGTTACAACGTGCAGAAAATTATGTTCCACTTTTTCAATGTTTTATTTGTTTACTTTATAATAATTTACAATTAAATGCATGTTCATGTAACTTGATGAATAGGGTTGAGTCAAGTAAACATTCACTATTCACCTGTACTATTATGTTAATGCAACTACATCATGTACATGTAACTTACAATGCCTTGAAAATCTTGAATTTATAAAAGATGTGATTTCAATGTGTTGAAAAGTTTCACATATTTTGTATCAATAAACATTGTACATGTATACACTCTGAATACAATGTATATATACCTGTACATAATAACTTTGCTTGAAAGTGTATGTAACATGTGATAATTGTTTTACTTGCTTTGAAACTTAAAATTTTATGTCGCCTACAATTCGAGATCAATATACATGTAATAGGGATCTGTTTGTCCGTCCAACTGTCTGGTAATTGGATTTTCACACAAAAATGGCTATAACTTAATTGATATACATTATAATTCTACCATATAAAGCTTGCAATGATTGTAAAACACCTTATGAACTTTCAAAGTCACCTTCAAGGTCACATTGTTAAGCATACTACGGTACAGGTGACACACCTCTTAGTTTAATTTTCAATATGAATATGTATACGATAAGCTCTTGAAACAATATATTACATTGTACATTGTATTATTAATATCGAAATACACGCATGTACAATGTATGTTCTATTGTTAAAATTTTGACGCATCATTATGATCATGTTTGTAATTAATAATATAGATTTCCTTGATTATACATGTATTAGAAAATGATTTATTTTATTAATGTCAATTGGAAAAAACGATTAAAATGCATTTATATGAAATGAAATAAAAGTTGATTTTGCTTTCAATACGTAAATGGGTATATATACGGAAAAATGAATGTTGTTGCAAATTAATATCGTTTCGTATTATTTTCACTTAATACATGTATGTAACATGTGTGCCGGTACATGCATGGGATGATGACCTAAAAAATTGTGACAATACATGTATGTATACAAGCTTTTTATGCAAGTTGTTATTAATATAGATAATAGATCATATCTGGATCATATGATTTTCTTGCAGTTGTTAGGTGGTTTGGTTGTGAGTTGTTAGGTGGTTTGGTTGTGAGTTGTTTTGTGGTTTGGATGCGAGATGTTTCTAAATGGATCATACTTGGATTGTACATCTACATGTTCACAAACTTGCAGTTTTCATACGATTTGTTGATATCCAAATATGTATGCGATCCGTTAGCTCATTTGCATGTGAAATTTCAACCGGGAAACTCGCATCAAAACCATGGATCGTAGAAGAATCATATGAGCTGTATACGAGTTGTTTTCAATGGATCTTACTTGGATCATAACATATAATTAAGGTTTTCATGCGATCCACCAATATGCAAATTTAATGATACGATCCGTTAGCTCATTTGCATGTGAAATTTCAACCGGGAAACTCGCATCAAAACCATGGTTTGTGTTTGATCTGTTTATACGAGTTGTTAGGCTATTTTTTTCGTTTGGGGGCCGTTTCTATTGTGACGTCATAATTGATCCAAAGCTTTCCGATAGGGTTCGTTCGGATACTGTTCTGGACCCCTGGTCAAATCACTTCGCTTCGCTTCAAGGGCTTTGAAATAATTCAAATTAGTTATACAGACAATATAAAAAATCAATCTTTGAACGAAATTTTCGTGTCACATATGGAGGATCTGATGATTGATGAATGTCTTGAAATTCAATAGCTTGATTTAAGAACAGATAGATTTACAGCATTGACAAGACATGCGCGTTTCGGGCATTTAACCCTCGTCAGTGATCCTAAACTTTAACGATGTAATATTGCCAAACTGAGTGAAAGGTACATGTGTTATGTCCACAAATGTACCGAAAGACGTAGTAGACTGGGTGGGATATGATGCTACAGGACCCACGTTTGAAAAATTTCACGAAATTTTGCTAACAGAAATATTCAATCGTTGACGCAACGAGCAACGGTTGACCGAAGTTGATCGAACTTTGCTGCATATGCTATCTGGGACTCCTAGTCCACCAGTAGTGACACTCACCAAATACAATGTAGTACAAATGCTAAACTTCTTCAAATCCAATAGCATCATATAAGAGGTGAGAAATTAACTGCATTTTGAAAAAAATGTTTCTAAATGTATGTAACTGTTAACTGTTTTCTATTAAAAACGACCCTCGTCAATAACATTTGTTGCTACATGCCAATACAAAGTCATTCTGTGTGTATCATTGTTCGTTATAAAGAATCGATATGAATTGATGGTATTCATCATAATAACATGCTTACAGGAAAGTAAATTAATCATAAATTCTGATGAATAGAATATTATATATTTAGATTTAAAAGTAGTTAGTATTTATTCATTTGAGGAAACAGATGTTCGGGGAATTGTATGCATGACCGTGGGATGTCTTCGATCCTTGATAATTGCTTTCATGTTGGTGTTGAACACAGATGTAAAACTTACGAAAGAAGAGATATTTTGTTCACAAAAATTAGTATGTTTTAATTCTGTCATATTTTGCAGCTACTCTAATCAAACACAGTAAGCATTGTCACTCGAATAAACTCACTACAGTCCACTGTCCGCGCAGCTCACTTCAATAATCTGTAAATCAAAGTTTTCTCCAGCCTTTCCCAATTAAATGTATATATTGGGATAAATCTCAAACTCTCATAACTAACAGTGTATGATATGTGTCTGTACGACCAAAACTATGCTCAGAGTGAAAGAAAATAATTTTAGATGGGAAGATTTGAATGTTAATTCTCCATAGACTCGTAGCGTTAAAATTAACATAGAGAACTCCCTATCTAAAACTATTTTCTTTCACTGTACATGAGCGTTGTATCAGTCGTAGGTACACATATTATATACAGTTAGTAACGAGAGTTCGTGATGAATTTTAATCACAAAATTTGCCGACAAAGTAGGGAAAACTTCAATTTTCCGATTTCTGAAGTGAGCTACGCGAACAGTATGATTATATTTTATAGACAACCAAGCACACACACAGTTCACAAAAGAAAGTTACAGGGCATCACATATATACTTATCGTAACTTTGTTAATTCAGTCGCTTAAGTAACCCTGGCTGAGATGACGGAAAGTCACTTAGCACTCACAACGCACATCACTCTTGTTTATCATGTTTATTAATTAAATTTCTCAAATGTGATATGAATGCGTTATAAGCTAGTTATGAATGGTGTATAAAAACAAAAACTTCAAAAAAACTATATTAGTACTGCAGGCAGTTATTAAAATTAAACATAATGGATGAATAATAGAGCTTTACCAATAACAGACGGTTATTGGCCGACGAAGTACATCCGACCGAAACGCGACGAAAATCGCCAAACATAAGGGATCGTGTATGAAAATCATGATTTATCTTTCACAAAATTCTTGGAAGACGAATCATCCATCGTGCTTAATTTTAATAACTGCCTGCAGTACTAATATAGATTTGTTGAAGTTTTTGTTTTTATACACTAACCCTTATGTTTTAAGAGATTCGTCGCGTTTTGTTCGTACGTACTTCGTCGGCCAACAACCGTCTGTTATTTGTAAAGCTCTAATGGTCCCCTACAAGTGGTTTTTCGCCACCACATTCAAAAGTAGGTCACAGGGGGTACCCTCCTCTGACAAACATTTTCTTCAGAATCTAAGCACGTCTCGACAAACCAAAAGCATCAAATGATATAGAAAGAAGTTTCCAGAAGTGTTGTTATATTTAGTTCCTCTCCGAAGTCGTTATTAATTTTTGGTTCCACTCGGAAGTCAGATTTTTGACGCGTTTATTTCTTTAAATAACGCAATAAATGTGTGATTTCACATTTCCTGTATATTTGTCATAATTTAGTTACTAAATGCTTTGATATGTATTTTATGCTAAAACTTTAATTAGTACTCATGGTCCCCTACAAGTGTTGTTGTTTTTCATCCGAATCTGTCATTAGATGGCCCAACCAAAAGCAAAAGTAGTTCACAGTGTGCACTATCCTTTAACAACCTTCTTCTTCAGAACCTCAGCACGTATCAGAATGATCTAAAGAAATAACTTAAGAAGTGCTGTTATATTTAGTTCCTCATCGAAGTCAAATCTTAACGTGTTTTTGATGTCTTTTCGGACTTGGTCAGAAATGCGCTTTTTTGCACTATTTAACTCAATAAATGTATGATGTTAAACGTCTTAAATTCAATAGCATCATTTAAAACCTGATAAATTTACAGCATGGACCAGACATGCACGTTTCGGGTACTAAACCCTCGTCAGTGATCCTCAGTCTAAACAATGTAATATTGCCAAAAAGTATGAAAATTGTTATGTCAAAAAATGTACCAAAAGACGTAGCAGAATGGGTGGGATATGATGCTACAGGACCCACGTTTTAGAAATTTCAAGAAATTTTGTAACAGAAAATATCAAATGCGTTGAAGAGACAGACGATCAACCAAAGTTGATCGAACTTGGCTACATGTGCCCTCGGGGACTCTTGGTCCACCAGCAGTGACACTCACCAAGTAGTTCAAATGTTAAACGTCTTAAATTCAATAGCATCATTTAAAACCTGATAAATTTACAGCATGGACCAGACATGCACGTTTCGGGTACTAAACCCTCGTCAGTGATCCTCAGTCTAAACAATGTAATATTGCCAAAAAGTATGAAAATTGTTATGTCAAAAAATGTACCAAAAGACGTAGCAGAATGGGTGGGATATGATGCTACAGGACCCACGTTTTAGAAATTTCAAGAAATTTTGTAACAGAAAATATCAAATGCGTTGAAGAGACAGACGATCAACCAAAGTTGATCGAACTTGGCTACATGTGCCCTCGGGGACTCTTGGTCCACTATGCACACTCATTTACTGCGTATTTGTCATTTTTTAGTCACTGTAATTTTAATTTGTTTGATTTTTTATGAATTTTTTTTTAAAAGAAAGGGGGTTATTTTCATACATTTTCAGCTTCCTTTCCAGAGCCATTTTTCAGATTTCGTTCAGATCCATCACAGGCAAAATTCTTCTTTGACAAGAGAAATCGAAGAAACCAAATCCTGGACGTGGTCAAAATTTCACAAACATTGAAGCACATATCGCAAACTGAAAGCATCAGGTAGGGAGTTCAAGTCATTTTTCAAGCTAGAGGAGGGATGATTTAAAGATGGATTTTCAGAAAGGGGGATATCAGAGAAACACATTACTTTTTATTTGGTGAAAAAGTATTGAGTACAAGCGAATTTATTCAAATTTGAAGTTCGCAGTTATTGAGTCCATGTGTAATACAATTACTATTTAATGCTAAGAAAATGAAGCTTGATTTTAACAAACTAATAAACAATTAACAAATATCATTGGAAATAACATATGACATCTACATATATTCTTGTTCGTTAACGAGTAAGGAAATATGTCATTGCCATGGCAACAAAAATTATCCAATATGGCGGACAAAATGGTGGATAAAATGGCCGCCAACGAAGAAACTTTATATATAAAACTTTGAGTTTTGCAATATTTCTCTTTCAAGATTTTGACAATACAAGCATTACATTATCATTTATGATTCAAAGTACAAACTGTACCATTTAATTATAAAATCCTGAGCTTTTACAACTTTATTTATGTGAATTTTGTTGTCGTTGCAACTGATTTTTATGTTGTAACAGACGGACAGATGATGAATATAAAGTTGTTTTATATTATAATGTCCCATTTTATTTGCAGCAATCTTCAATTATTATTCATAAAAACTCTTACAAGAAATTACAAAAATAAAAGAGAAATATAAATGAAGAATAGTTTTTTTCACTGTCTTCAATAATTGATCTCTTCTCCTCCGGCGGATATAAAGTCGGAACAGTCAACAGGTAATTCATTTTGTCTAATAAAGTGTAAATTTTGAAAAGAAAATTAACTGTAGCAACCAGGATTAAAAAACAATGATAATAAATACTTTGATTTATAATATCATGATAAGGCCATACCAAATTAATTAAATGTTCTTTGGATTTTCTTGTAAATAAAAGGGTGCGAGCGGGCGAAAATATAATTATTTTTTTTTTTTAGGTTTTGCAGTTTTTAAGGTGCGAGCGAATGAAATAATTCTATTTTTGATATGGGTTACTCCAGAAATACATTGCTTATGTTTTCATTACTCAAAAAGGGATCCCCATAGGATTCTGGTGACTATAAAGCCTTGCACATAGCAGTACAGAAAAGATTTTCGAATATTCCCCCCTCCTTGACTCTCAGTGCTATGTATACGGGACAACAAATTTGCTCCCAACAACATTTTTTAAACACAAGAAGTATCATTGTCTTCGAATTTTGCACAATCTGAGACTTCTAGAAGCTGCAAGATTTCCCGACCCTAAAAAAATCCTGAGCCAGAAATTACATGGTGCGGGCGAGCATTTTATTTTTATAATATTATTTTTTGAATTTTGAAAAATATGGTGCGGGAAATCCAAAGAACATTAAATTAATTTGGTATGGCCTAATGAAAAAAATAATTTAAATTTTAACACGCTAACAGCCTAACACGTAGTCTCCTGAACAAATCTGAAATATTTTCTTTGAGGAGGGGGGGGGGGGTTGATTGAGCCTCAATATTTTGGATAAAAAAACATAAGATTAATTAAAAATATGTTTCATACGTTATATTGAGCGATTAAAGAGATCGACACGCTCGGTCAAAGGAAATGCGAGCCGACGTAATGACGGTCTCTCTTTTATTTCTTAAATCCGCGCTATATCGGTACGAGAATATATTCAAACTTAATAGTGTTATACAGAAAAATAGTTCAACTTTGTAAAAATAAATGATCATTTTTATTTTGTTTACATCTTATCTGGGAAAAATCGGTTCAAACATAAAAACTCGGCCACAAAAGGTCACATTCTGGAAAACCCCTTGATTATCACATATAAAAATAAACTAGAGAATGTCATCTATCCATTGATTGGCTAGACAACGGATGGTACTGCCTCTTGTTTTGCGGAAAAGCCAATGAAAAAGGTCCTTCCTTAGCTTTTTGGGCCGCGCCGCGGGTCTATTTATATGACGAGTCATAATACGCGGGGAAGGAAGCCCCTCAATAAACAGCAATGTCTCGGTCATATTCATCAGAAATCGACATAAAATCAATATGATGATAAAATTTAAGATATATATATTAAATTTCTATGACAAATTGAATCATAAAACGTTTCTAAGTCTTGTTTTATCCAGTTTCAAAAAGTGCTCCAACAGCTGAAAATAGGCCGCGATTACCGATAAAAGTCACGTGACCTGAACTCCCTACATCAGGATGATCAAGAGATATTTTCTAAGCGTTGTTATTTTTGTGTCCACTCTGAAGTCTAGATTAGTCAAGTTTTTACCTCTGACATGATATGCTTGATAAACTTAGTTTTTGTGAGCGATCGTGGCCCTCTTGGGCCTCTTGTCCTCAATTCAGATCGATTTCCTTTTTGTACTTGGTGTTTTAAATATTTCGTAAAATACTGGCATTCAATGTTCGACAGCCGGTCAAAATGAACGAGTTATAAATTGCGTTCCGTTGGTCTACCTAAATTCATAGAGGAGTGTTTCATATAAATCTTTGAATGCTGTTGAGGTTGTCGCCTTTATATCATTTGCCATCTTATGTTTTTGTTTCCGACATATCGTGTCATTTCTCATTTTGGTCATAAGTATTCATTATAAAACATGTCAATACTGATCAAAGACTTTTCATATGACAAGCATTTTTTCGTGGCTGAGTTATACATGTAGTAATCAAGCATTTGTAATATTCTTTGTTTATCTTAAGGTAAACATTTAAATGTGTGTATTGAATAATACGGACGTATTCCAATTCCTTACCATCTTGAAGATTCCGATGCACCAGAGACGTAGTATTTCTATTGCAGCCAAATTTATTTCAGTAGCGCCCTCTGTTTTTTTTTATTCATTTACTTAAATTTGTGCATTTACTTTTCAAAGAGTGCGCGGCTCCAAATTTTGTGTACGGTCGATTCAGTAGCATAGTTAAATGAAATCTATTACCAAAATAAAATTGGAGGGATAGTGCTAGTATTAACCTCCTTTAATTTCAGTGATAGTTTTTGTAATGGTAAAAAGTTTCCGAGATAGCCAAAAATTTATATGATGCCAAATTGATAAAGGACCAGAACAAAGCTTAACGAAAGAGCAGGAAAGAAGTAATTATTTAACTTTAAACATCCAGTGTTCCAACTCTTTACCTTCTTGGAGAAAATTTCAAACCTATTTTAATGCATCAGCCATGGATATTTAATCCTCATCAGTAGTCCTTATGAAATGCCGAAATGATAACTAACACAACCAAATGTATGTAGCGCTCTCTTTTAAACGCACCAGACGTGTTTCGGTTAGTAAATCCTCATTGGTGATACATATTACATTGTAAATGCCGAAAGGATTTTCTGACACATCCAAATGTATTTGAGTAGCCTCCTGTGGTTTTATTTGCTGAAGTGACAGTTTTATTATGAAACACCCTAGAGCTTTCAATGTAACCCTGTATTTGAATGTTCTTGATTAAATGACTGTCATCATCACCAAACAAGAAATACTTACCTTATATGTACATAAAGTACACATCTGAGGCGCCATTTTACTATTTATTCACTATATTTTAATATCACAAATTAATTTCGTATATCACAAATTTATTTTTTGATATCAAAAAATAATTTGTGATATTAGAAAATCATTTTTGATATCACAAAATCGATTATTTGATATAAAAAAATCGAATTTGTGATATCAAAAATTCGATAAGATTTCGTGATATCAAAAATAAGAATTTGTGATATCACAAAATTGATTTTTTGACATGAAATAATCGAATTTGTGATATCACAAATTCGAATTCGTGATATAAAAAAAAAATCGATTTTGTGAAATCACAAATTTTATTTTTTGATATCAAATAATGGATTTTTTTATATCAAAAGATAAATTTGTATTAGCCGTTTTACTATTTATCCCCTATTTTTTATATCAACAAATTGAATTTGAAAAAATGAATGATTCTGATTAAAAGAATTGGATACGTGATTTGATTAATTTTAAACAGCTTTATGGCGTTCAATCCCATTCGATGATTATCAAGGAGGGCTATAACCTTTTTACTTTGAAAGTTGTGTTGTTTCAAGTTCATTAGTATTGTAACTGATGGCGACATTGCAATGTAGCATATTTCTTTACTCAGGAATTAAACATCCTGGGATGACGTTAGATGACGTCAATGTAAATTTAGTTTGCATCACTTTAGGTTTTGACGACCAAGCTAGATTGAAAGAAGAAATGCTAAGCTTTCATTTGACATGTAATACAGCCATATGTCTGACATGAGTATAAAACTCAAAATTCTGGCTTGTTGGTCACTGTACTAAAGAGCAGAGATAACAATGACATTTAAGTGACTTGAGTCGCTATCGACCAGTACAAAGATAATATTTCTACATGCCTTCGATTTCTCAAAATATTAATTATACCCCCCCGCAACAAGTTGATTCATCCCATCCGTCCGTTTCTCTGTCTGACCGTTCGTCCGTCTGTATACAAAAAATTGTCATCACGTCTCCTCCCAAACTATTTGATGGATTACAGTGAAACTTTACACAATGAAAGATATTTGTTATGTTATGTTTGTTATTTAGATGTGCATTAGGAAAAGGGATTGCTGTCGAAAAAGTCAGACCAGAGTTATGGTCCTTGAACTTAGATTTTTATGTATTTTCAATGTCGAGCCTTGTCATCGCATCTCCTCTCAAGTTATTTGATGGATTTCAGTGAAACTTTACACAACGAAAGGTCATGATATGTTAAACTTTCTGATCGACAACATTTTTGTGGTGTTTGCAGGAAAGGTCTTCCAGCAAATTGTCGGAATTCCAATGATGACCAATTGTGACCCAATCCTTGCGGACATTTTCATTTACTCGTACGAAGCTGAATTCATTCAATCTTTGGTCTCTGAAGGGAAAAGATATTTAGCTTCTGACTTCAACCTCATTTACAGAAACATAGACGATGTGTTGTCCTTCAATAATCCAAAATTCGCGGATTACCTCAGCAGTATATATTCTTCGGGGCTTTAAGACCGTTTAAGACCATGGTATGTTTGATGTGCATGAAGAAAGGAGATTGCTGTCGAAGAAGAAAGACTGCGTTATGACATTTTTCATGCACTTTCAATGTCAAACATTGTCATCGAAACTCCTACCAAAGCAGTTAAACTATACACATTGAAGGATAATTATATGCAATGCGGATTGCTGTCGAAAAAAGTTAGACCTAAGTTATGGCTCTTGGACTTAGATATTTAATCATGTGATTTGTCATTTCAACGTCAAACCTTTTCATCGCAACTCCTTCAAAGACGTTTGATAAATTTCAATAAAACTTTACACCATGAAAGATCATAATATGTAGATGTGTATGAAGAAAGGGGATTGCAGCCTTAATGGTAATATTAGATGTATTGCCCTTTGGCTTAGATTTTTTTATGCATTTTAAATGTTGACAGAATCTTGTCATCCTTCACCCTATAAGGCTATCTAAAGTATCTTAAGTATATATATATATATAGAGAGAGAGAGAGCACAAAAGGGGTGAAAACAACCACGTTCACTATTCAGATAATGTCGGATCAGCCCAACAGAGGGCGAATGCACGTCGCTTGGAAAAAAAAGATATAAAAGCACAAGAGAGGTTCAAGCGACCAAGACACTAAACGTGTTTAAACCCAGCGGAAGGGACATTACATCCCTTAAGCCGTCTGGAGATAATGTATATATTATGGAAGCCCGTAGGTGACAGGTATGAATTATAATTTATCTGGCGGCCGCCAGATAATTTATCTGGCGGCCGCAACCTAATTATCTGGCGTCCGCCACTTAATTATCTGGCGGCCGCCACATAATTATCTGGCGGTCGCCACTAAATTTATCTGGCGGCCACCACATAATTATCTTGTTATTTTGCATCTGTCATATCGAAAATATTACAAGAGAGGATAAATTTTACACCCTAGAACAGAAAGAGCATGTTATGAATTGATTTTGTTTCGATTTATTGTAAATTATGTGGCGGCCGCCACTTAACTTAAGTAGCGGTCGCCACTTAAACTATGTGGCGGCCGCCAGATAATTATGTGGCGGCCGCCATATAAATTAAGTTGCGGCCGCCAGATAAATTATAATTCATACCTGTCACCTATGGGCTTCCTTAATATATATATATATATCATAAAACATTTAACTTACAAAGTATTTCAAGAGATAAAGCAACCTTAACCCCGAATGATGACCTTATATGAACAATATGGAAAAATTAATGTCAGGTCAGGACATAAAATTGATTTGCTGAGAAAAAGGATTCGGCGGGGGTAAAATTCGTCCCTTTAGGGCAGTTTTCATTATAATTCCATTCACACTTACCTCAAGCGGAAGTTTACATCATGTTTTCTGGCAGCGTACACCAATAAAGCCTACGCTAACGCAGCAAGATACATGTACACCCGTCGGAATTTCTTTTCACAATACCAAACAAATCTAAAAACCACAACTCCGTAACGACAAATCGGATAAACATTAAAGTTCCTCTCCATTATCTGATCGCAGACTCCAAATATCATCAAAATCCATCGACGCTTATTCAAGTTATTGCGTTCCATGCGATTATACTTTGCCCTTAGCTCTAGGGCATATTCGGCACCCAAAATTTTGAGTCTTCACATGGAAGAGTCCCCAAACAAAAAAAAAAATGTTTTTTGCAATATATGTAAATGCTTAAACGTTGATAAAGTCAAGTAATGCCTCAAGTATATCACATAAAAGTACTAAGTTTTATGTATTTCTTTTGAAATGAAAAATGTCTAATAAACAGCAGCCTGTAAAAAAAAAAATACTTCCGAACAATTTCAGGAATTCTTGTAACTTTTGATTGTTCGGTTCTACTTACTTGCTTAAATTTGAGAAGTTTAATTTATGAATTTACATTTAGTATTCAGAAGTGAAATAAGAAAACATGATACAATCTAACTAGCTAACATTTTAACCTTTTATTAACGGACGAAAATTACGAAAATTCCTGGATATTTTCGTAAGAATTTTTGGGAAACTGGGCACTGTTATTATTTGGAAGTATTCTGTAATTTTGGCATAAAAGAAAAAAAAAAAAACAAAAAAAAAAAAACATCGATCTGCATTATTAATTACTTAAAAATGTTTTATGTCATTTTACACAAAGTAAACACGGAAAGGTTTCATTTTCTTCGCCTCAGTCTGTTAGTAGTATATCCAATATATTGTATTCCAAATACAAAGAAAAATAATCCAACAATTAAAAAGATATGAAGTAATATTTTGAATTTGCCATAGTTGACCACGGATATTGTCTGCACAAGTCAATTTGGGAAGTACTCAGAACTTTATTTTTCCTATGGTAACCACATCAAGTGTCACTACACATCACTTTTAGATACAATAACATGACACTGATTCAAATCTAAAAGATGTCTATTCTTTTAAAACTGAATAAACAGTATATGTCCTTAACATGTACATGTATGTGCATATAAAACTCCCTGTCCCAGTACATAATTTATGCGACCAAAAATATAAATTATATTAACACGTTACATATATGAAAGAACATTCTTTCTGCTGGAAGAACTATACAAATTTTCAAAACATTTCAACAAAAATGGATTTTTAATGAATCTTTAAACATCTTAGTACATTTGCATCATACAGAATAAATCTATGTCTCAATTCTGTAACGACAAATCGGATGAACCTGAAAGCTCCATCTCCACAGTGTGATTTTAAAGCTGTATAAATACGATGAAAATATGTTCATCCATATTCAACTCATTGCATTCCATGCACCTATACTTTGTCTTAGCTTAACATGGACATGTATATGCATGTAACCCCAACCCCTCCCATTACACGTGATTTCTCAATTATGCAACACAATATCAAAACCCGTTATATGTTTAAAAGAACATTTTTTTCTTTTTTAAGTATACAAATTTTCAAAACCTTCCAACCAAAAATTGATTTAATGAATATTTTAATTATTTTTGTATATTTTCATAATACCAAAAACTCCAAGTCCAATAACTCTGTAACGAAAAATCTGTCGAAACGGAAAATCGAATGCGGCTTTCTCTCCACAGTCTGATCAAAGTGTATACATATAAAAAACATCCATTGACGCGTATCATAAGCGGACGGACGGTCGGACATCGCCATACCATCATACATTTCGTCAAATAGAGGGCGTATAAAATGCGTACTGTTTTACACCCACCCCTCCCCGATCGGTAACTGTGTCTTACCTAAGAACGCACAATCATTGACTGATTGGCAGAGACAGAAATCTTGTTCCAATGTCCTTTTTTTCTTGTATACATAGAGTCTCTCTTTTATTCAATTCGATCTAATTCAATTCGTTTCGTTTGTGTTTCTCACTTTACAGTTTCCCTTCTCATTTTTGTACTTATCTTCTATGTGTTGCAACTTCTGCAAAAATAGTTTTTAAAGACAAAACTAAATACTTGTTGTTTTCAGTTCCATGAAAAAGATATATATATATTACTATAAAAATTTACTTTTCTACATACCTTCAATATCATATCTTGCCATTAATATTTTTTGAATTCGTCATCCTGCATTCAATACCCAATTTCACAGATTTCATTTCGGACAAACCTAGCTTGTACCAACTGTTGCAAATTACTGAAATCAATTTATGTCGTCGTGGCAAACTAACCTGATCGGGCGGAGCATAAATTAACAGGTCATCAGAAGAGTTCAATTTTGTCAAGGTGATGTAATCTTCTCAAAATTGAATACAAAAGGTATATAATCCAATTCCTATTTAACTATTGCATATTCTATCTTACCTGTTGTTTAATTGACTCGTCTCATTAGCACCGACCTGTTATGATCAACAATCGATTACTCATCTATATACCCATCTATATTACTGTGTATAGCCGTACACCGGACAAGGGCGTAGGAGAAGGGGGCAGTGGGTGCACATGCCCCCCCCCCCTTTCGAAAAAAGGGGGCACAACCATGCCTGTGTCCCCCTACTTTTCAATCACAAAATTTTATGATGCATTTACATTGTTTAAAATAGCAACATTTTGTCCCAAAAGTCAATTTTTAAAATTTTTCTTTGGCTCACAACCACTCGCCAGTTCTCATAGACTTTCTGAATAATTTAACTATTCTGATCCATCCTTTTATATACATATTAATTCCTTTATCAATGTACATGAAGGCATTTAACTCAAACTATATAGAATATTATTGCATGTACTTGTTTTAAATGATTGAGGGTATAGATAAGTCAATATTTTGCTAAAAAAAATTCCTGGCTCGCTACCGCTACAAGACATTTATTCATGTACTTAAAATTTAGAATTGCACCAGAAATGTTAAAATTTGTGCATACAGAACATGAAACCCTCATTTGTTTCTTTTTTATCTTTTTTAATCCTTACCTCTCCCCCTCCCTCTTTTTTTTGCTTGCTTGTTAGAAAGTTTGGGATGTTGTGCCCCAATATTTTTCAGCCACTGCCGGATATAAGTGCATGGTTCGCAGATAGACAATTGCTGGTAAGAAATGACTTGGTGCGTACCAAGTAAGATCTCAATACTTCATTGCTTCAATACGATAGTTTGATAGTAAAGGGAGCTCTCATTTCATTTCTAAGGGAGAGGGAAGAGAAAATTTGGAATAAAAACTCTCTTTAATGTAAATTTTACCCAAACAACCGAAAAAGAAAGATTATCATGCAGTCGCCATATGACTGAATTAGGACGAACGAAAAGTGAGTTCAGGATACCCCCTCCATTAAATCAAATGATGGCTCCCGCAGCAACAAAGGGTCAATCAAATAAAAAAAAATCCGGTAACTTAAGGGTCTACGTGGAATCCAACATCTTGAAGTGTTTATCATAATACATTATCAAATGATTGGCAGAAAAACCCAAACAAACAAAACATAACAATCCAAACAACAACAACAACAAAAAAAAAAAAAAAGAAAGAAAGAAAAAGATCAAGGATAGAATAGGTAAATGAATCAATATTACATGTAAACCCACTTAACACAAAACATTTTCGAAGCATTTTCAAAAGGTTTCAAAAAGGTTCTGCTGTAACATTTCTAGCAAAAAGATAATTTAAAAAATGTTTTGCAGTAGAAGCGAAATGTTTTTCTAACGTTTTAACAACATTTAAAAGTGATGGAAGAATCAAACTATTTGAAGATATTTTCAAAATGTTACAATAACGTAATTGAAACATTTATATAAAATATAACGAGAATACATTTATACAACAAAACAGAATAAAGCCTGTGTTTGTGAAACACGAATGCCCCCGGTGGCATCTTTGTTAGTATAAACTTCATTTTCTGTTAAGTATGTGAAAGGTCAAGTTCAACAATTTTGGTATCAATGGAAAGGTCTTGTCACAAGGAATACACATGTGAAATATGACAGTCCTATCACTTACCATTCAAAAGTTATGCCCAATGTTAAAGTTTTTGAAAATTAGGTCAAAGGTCAAGGTCAAGGTCACAAGGTCAAAACTTTTGGTATCAATAAAAGGTCTTGTTGCAAGGAACACAGATGTGAAATATGAAAGCCCTATCACCTTCCATTCAAAAGTTAACCATGTCAACGTAGGGAAAATATCGAAGTGTTTACATGGTTTAGCAAACACATTTCTACTACAAAACATATAGTTTATGTATAAGATACCTGCATTTGAATGTTTTATAAAATGAGTTAGAAACATTGTAGAAATGTTTTTGAAACATTTATAATTAAAACGTTTTAAAAACATTGTTAAAATATAAATATTTAACATTGATTTGAAATATATAAAAAAATCATTGCTAAACGTTTATAAAATAATTGTTTAAATTATGTTTTCCACAAGTTACAAAAAAGGTTTTTTTAAGCATTATAAAAATGTTTTATGATGTAAAATTGTAAAATACTGTTAAAACGTTTCAATAATGTTTTGGAAACATTTTAAAAGACTAGTTTAATTATTTTGATTTTTTCCCACAGAACTAAAAATGCAATACTTATAATGGTTATGTTATAAATCGCTGTTAATTAAAACTTTAATACTTGCAATGTAAGTATGAGAAGAATACACATATTTTATAGTAAGCTGTAAGGGATGTTGCATAACGCTTCTAGAGGGGTGGTTTTAGTGTGCAGAGATTGAGATAAGAGGATAAATTGTTGATCTAGGATATAGGTCAGCATCACACACAGCAGGATACTGGCCATTTAACCATGGTAACACAGATTTTAAACCAAAGACAAGAAGTGGGTCACTAATAATTTGCTACGTACATTGTTCATCCAAAAGTCATGGATTATATTTGTATTGGAAAAATCTACTTTAATTGCGATATACTAATAGTTTTATCATCGAAGCGCGGGACAATATATATGGTAAGTACTCAAATATATTTCGGGAATAAACACTTCTTTGTATATATCTAAATCATGTAAATGTGTATGTATATGTACTCACAGTAAAATACATTTCTAACTGTTTATGTTCCTTGTAAAATAAGTCAAGTAAATTATATATTTTCGATATCAAGATACATGTATATTAATGAAATACTTCCATGAAATAAATTATTAATGTTTAAATATATATTTTTTTCAAAATGATAACTTCATTTGCATTTTTTTTCTTTTTCAGAAAGGGCAAAGACATTAGAGAGGAAGCTATACGTGAACCCGCAGAAAATGTGTGGATTAATAAAATATTTGATTATAAATAAATGGCTCTATCATGAATTATTTTTATCCATGAATAACATTTTGAAAACGTTCCAATAAAATGTTTTTGAAAACGTTTCCATAATGTTTTACACACTGATGCAGAGAAACATTTTCGAAATGTTTTTTTTTCTTGGGGGTTGGGATATCGTCACTGACGCTGGGCAACCCAAAAGAATTCGAAATGTACCTATTATGTTCCTGAAGAACATTTTGTGAGAATGTTTTAAAACGTTTCAGAATAATGTTCCCAAGAAATATCTTATAATGTTTTGAAAACCATCCAAAAAAATGTTATCGAAACATTTTTAAAAAACGTTTTCACAACCAAATGGAAACATTTTGAAAACGTTATAGAAATGTTACAGTGTTAACTGGGAATATATCTCTTTTTTCATTCTTCAAAATTTCGAAGACATATCAATGATAAACGTCTGCAAATTCAATAATTTTTTTTATACATCCGTCATTCCAGCACACGGAACAGTATTCCATTACAGCACCCCCCCCTTTCCGCCCTTACTTTGTGAAATGTTTTACCGAAACATTGCCTGAGTCATCGGGGGGGGGGGGTTCCAGCATATGGTTAAAAACGACAACATTTGAATTTTCTTTCAAAGGGAGAGGTGAGCAAGAACATGAAAAAACAAGAGCCCCAGGAGGGCACAACGCTCACCTGATACCCATGCACGCTCTAATTGACATACTGACATTGAAAAAGACGTAAAACTGATAGTGCCAGTATCAGGATTTGAGCCCACAACCTTTCTAAAAAGATTTTTGCCGGATGCAGACAAGTTTGTTTTACAACCTTTAAAAGTACAAACAATAAGAAATAGTCACATTTCAAAACATTATCTTTTTTTACTGATTTGAAAAAACGGATAATGTGATCCAAAGTCATATGCCCAGCTAGTGTATAGTTCAATTATTCAACATAAAAAAAATCATTTTATGCCATCAAACAATTATCACCGTTGATTGAGTTATTATAAGACGTCATTCCGAGTAGGATAAAACTACTCATGGTCAGTAAACAGTTAGGCATTTCACGCATTTCAAATGTAGATTTCAAAGAAAACAATGGTAAAAAATTCGGTCCAGTATTTGTTGTTAAATAAGGGGAATTTAATAAAGTTAATTAAATAAAGGGAGACTAATATTTGAATTTTTCAAACTATAGTGTAATTGGTGTACATAGGAAGCGGATTTTAGGAGATTCGGGATTCTCCTGTACATGTTGTCCAACAAATATTCAAAACTACAGGAATATTATGATACTATTAATTATATCTTTGTTTCTTTTCAAAAGTATTCAAGGGTACCAGTCAGTACATTATTCAATCGAAATCTTGCTAGTTATGTCTAGTAGCTGATCCTATGCATATTGAAACATTTTACAAAGAGCGGATCTAGAGCGGGCTGGGAGTCAGGAATCCCCCCGTGGAATTTGTAAAAAAGAAACATCATGAATTCCCGTTTCTATGTATTTTCTTTTAAAATCATAGACTGGACCCCTTTCCCTAACAGGCTGAATCAACGTTATGGGAAAAAAATCTAGATCCGCCCATGACATTGAAAAAAGTAGTTCAACCTGTAAATCGCGGGATTTTTTCTTTTAAAATTCTTATTATGAAATGCCATTTTAGAGATGCTAAGGCGAACATTCCTGTCCTTTTTTGTTGTGTTGTATTTTCAAAACGGGAGGCAATGGACATGATGGACGTCAGGTCAGTTAAGGACAGTTAACGGCTCAGTTGATCATTCAATGATTAGTTCAATCATTAATTCAATCATTGTTTCACAATGAAAAATATTGCACTGTCTGGAAAGGTGTTAATTACCGTCTACAAGGTAGACCGTGCAACAAACTAAATTTAGAAACGTGTGGTGTATTCACTTAAACTTTGAGTATTCACTCAAAAGATAAATGAGTTTTTCACTCATAAACTGGTAAGATTTGCATAAATGCAAAAAAGAGGATACCGTATTTACGGCCTCTTTCTACCAGTGTAGGTTTTAAAATACCGTATTCACGGTTTTGCCTATACCAATACACGGAGAGGAAACCTAATTCTCTATATAACGTGAAATATTAGAAAGAGCTTATCGGAAATAATTGGATTTAAATAGTTCTTCCTTAATCGAAGTTAATATGGAAAACTATGCATATGTGTACACATATGTGTTACAGCATATCAAGTAAAGGCATTTCATTTCAATGGAAGTACAATATTCAACCGTATAGAATATTACGGTATACTCAAGACAAATCCGGATTTACGGTATAACAAAAAGAAATAAAGTTGAAACTAAATCCGTACTTACGGTATAACAAAAATAAGTAAAGTTAAAAAATAAATCCGTA
Source organism: Pinctada imbricata (assembly GCA_033119305.1). Classification (NCBI taxonomy): domain Eukaryota; kingdom Metazoa; phylum Mollusca; class Bivalvia; order Pterioida; family Pteriidae; genus Pinctada; species Pinctada imbricata. Next base: position 26,125,225 of record VSWD01000011.1, on the reverse strand, counting down.
TTTACGGTAAAGGAAAAAGAAGGAAAGTTAGAAATAAATCCGTGTTTACGGTGTAACAAAACGTAAAGTTGAAAATAAATCCGTACTTACGGTATAACAAAATGAAGTATAGTTGAAAATAAATCCGTATTTACGGTATTATAACAAAAAGAAGTATTAGTTGAAAATAAATCCGTACTCAAGGTATAACAAAAAGAATTATCAGTTGAAAATAAATCCGTACTCACGGTATAACAAAAAGAATTATCAGTTGAAAATAAATCCGTACTCACGGTATAACAAAAAGAATTATCAATTGAAAATAAATCCGTATATACAGTATAACAAAAAGAAGTAAATCAGTTGAAAATAAATCCGTTTTTACGATATAACAAAAAGAAGTATCAGTTGAAAATAAATCCGTATTTACGGTATAACACGAAGTAAAGTTAATAGTAGAGCAACCAAGTCGCTTAATTTGAAATTTTAATCAACCCACTTAACACAGGGCTAATTTTTATATCAAACGAAAGAATATAACTTGGGACATCAGATTTGACCTGTCGTAAAAAAATCGTATGGTCAGAATTCCTGTAAATTCTTAGAAAAGCGGAAAATTAGTAGAATTCAAAACCATAGATATTTTAACAAAAATTATCATCCTTTAATAAATGAAAAGTCAAACTGACCGAAATCAATGTCAATATGCTAATTGAAGTCAAAAGAAAATTTTTGGATCAAATCGATTTTTCTTATTTCAACTTCATGGATGAATGAGCACAAATTCTAAGATAAGTTGGTAAAATTGAAATTTTCAATTCTTTCACTTCAATATTGAGAATGTTAATTCGAAGATAAAAATTAACATACAGAAACAATATTTTGATATGTGAATGTGTTTTTAGGAATGTTTGATAGAGATCGATTGAAAAACTTAAGAGTACCAGGCAAATAAAGTGCCCCACCCCCAACTTTGTTATTAGCGATTCACTGCAATATAAACTAGGAGATGTTTTCTCGATAATACGGAGTAAAACTAATAATTACGGCTAAATTAAGTTTTAACATATAATAATGAATGAAAAGTATCGCTTTATTACAAAGAAGACGACAAATTTACATCAATAATTTTGAAAAATACTTGTTTTTTTTTTGTACTATCTATGTTCTGGTTATTTCAAACATTGTGATATGGACGCATTTTGTCAGCCGAATTTTAGAAATAATTAATGTTAAACGTTTTCAAATTGAATAGCATCATTTAAGAACAGATAAATTGGCAGCATGGACCAGACATGCACGTTTCTGGTACTTAACCCTTGCAGTGATCCTCAAATCTAAACAATGTAATATGCCAAAAAAGTATGAAAGTTACTTTGTCGAAAAAGCGTACCGAAAAACGTAGCAGGATGGGTGGGATATGATGATGCAGGACTCACTTTTAAGAAATTTCAAGAAATTTTGATAACAGAAATTTTAGAATGCGTTGAAGAAACGATCAACCGAAATTGATCGAACTTGGCTACATGTGCCCTTGGGGACTCCTGGTCCACCAGCAGTGTAACAAAGATTTTATGATCAACAAAACATGGAATTATGCAATGCATTTTAGTTCCACAAGTGAGTAGCATAGCTGCCTATACGACCCCATCACACTCAATGCAATCATGGCATTTTCTTTCTCTGTTTGACCTTGTGACAACAGTTGTCGCTAAAACGTAGCTTAAAGGCATCTTTCTAAAGGTATTGTCCTAGCAAACTGACCTGACCGGGCGGAGCTCATTTAACCTGGTCATCGGAAGAGTTTACTTCTGACCAGGTGATAAAAGCCTTATAAAATTACAGGTAATGAGTATATACTCTAATTACGATGTGAAATTCATAATCTATTTACCCTAAAATTGTATCAATTCGTCTCAATTGCTTGATTGAATTAGCTCCGCCCGGTCAGGTTAGTTTGCTACGGCAATAGGTGATAATTGGGGATAGCCTCTGATTTCTAGTTATGGTTCTCTAGTTTCTGATTGGTTGATCGTTGATGGCCATTATACGATATCAACGATATTCTATGTTTTTGTTGAGTTTATTTTTTTACTGTCTGTTTATTGTTTTTCATGCTTCATCCTTGTCTATAATGGACATTTTTTTTAATTTCTCTGCAATTGTTTCTATATAGATGAAACAGAAAAGATTCAAACAAATATTGAACATCAAACAACCACATTTACAAGAATCAAAGACGCTCACATAAAACTACCAACCGAGAAGCAAATCTTTAGAAATATTAAAATAGAAATGACCACACAATAAAGGGTGCTCTATTCTCTGCGGTCTTATGCTGAGTTGTCAACATATCAATCCCGTCGTTATAAATGTTAGATTTTACTGTGTTGTATCGCATCTTGGACTCTTTAATATCCATCGTTAAAGATCGATGCTTTGCTGTTGGAATAGATTCTTCTTGGACACATTTCACCGACTATTCTTTGCGTCATACATTTCACACCTTTCAATTTTATTTCTTTATTCGGACCTCTTTGGGAAATACGGCCATTGACGCGCCAACATTCTAGGCTCCTGTTGCGGCGAATTTTTCGTGATATAGCCTTTTATTTGTTGTATTGTAGACGTATGTAGTCCTTATTAATGTAGGAACTGCCCAATTAAATTACCAATACTACATATGACAATGTGGTGTTTGTGCTTATGTAAAGGATTATGAATTAAAGCCCCCCCCCCCCCCGTGACCCTTGAGGTCTTTCCATTGGATCTCACGGAGACATCAAAGGGGTTCTCTGACTCAGTATATCTTGAAAAGCATCCACTTGATTTTGTAACAGTTACAAATCTGAACGAAGAGTAAGTGCGGATGCTAAAAGGAATACAAGGTTTACCCAAGGCATATCGTTATGTTTAAAACACAGATAACGAAGAGCCCAAACTCTGACCAATGTACTTTACATGTATATTCACATCTCTGTGGTACTAAAACAAACGCCAAAAGATAATTTTCATAATTTTATATAAACTTAGTGCATTTTTCTTCAATTCACGTATTTTCATTTCAACTTGTCACGAATGGGTTTCCATACATGGTCTTACCACGACATAATAAAAAGAAGTATTTTTCATTAAATTTTAAATAGTATGGTGTTATTCCACTTTCTGTATTTAACTTTTATCAAAAATATGTATGTATACCGGTTGATAGGTACGATTTGATAGAAACTGTAACACGTGGTCGACTGAATCTTTATCTACGGAAACTAATTTGTGAAATGACGCTTAAATCAAAAGTATATACGCTTTAGGTTTTTACATTTATTTATAGCCCCTTAGAAAAATGATCAATAAAAAGGCATTGGAAATAATAAACATATATTTGTCGATATGTTTCGAGACCAGAATTTAGTCTCTGTGCTTTAGAGAAAACATTTATACGGATTCTTCATATTTCACAGAAATTTGCATAAAACTGTAATTTTTCGAGAGAGGAGAAAATATTCTTCCTCCAAAACAATTATACAACATGTGTACATATCTAATGCATTGATTGCAACGACTTTCTATACAAAAAAGAACAAAATATAGGAATACCGAGGATATAAATGATAAATATTTCGTTTTAATTTTTCACGATTTTTTCGCTTTTTACCCAATTAAACAAAATCTGACCGTGGCATATTCTTTACGACAGCTCTAATTGAAAGCAGGGGTATTCAGCAAAAAGTTCAGACCAAATTCAGGCCTGTGTTAGGTGTGTTGATTAAACTCGAAAACTAAGCTTCTTTTTTAAATTGGTCGCTCTACTATAAAAAGAAATTAGAAAAGAAGTAAAGTTGAACTAAAACGAGTTTGTACTTTCGGTATCTGTAAAGAAGTTGAAAATAAATCCGTATTAACGGTAGACATGCTTGAAAAGAAATCAGTATTGCATGTAATGGTATGAGAAAAACAGCAAAATTGTAGCAATTAAAGAATTGAAAATCCGTATTTACGGAATGTAAGAAAAGGATGCATTACAAATCAATCGAAATCCGTATATACGAAACGGGAAAAAACAAAATTTAAACGGATTTCCGTATCTACAGTATAAGAAAAGGAGTACATGTACATGCATAGAGAACGAATTTAAATTATCAGTAGCTTTATACGAAAGTCGAAATCCGTATTTACGGTAGATCATCAAATAAGAATTTTATAGATATCAAATCGTACTATACATGTATGTGCGATACATAACAAAGGCCGTAATGTGACGGTAAAATAACAGCAGAATGATATTGACATTGCAAAAAACTTTTTATACCAGTTATTTCGGTTTTAATATATGAACATTTTTTATAAAAAATGTCAGAGCATATATACTATGAACTCAATATTACAAATCCGTATTAACGGTACATTTATAAATTAACTCCGTATTTACGGTGCTGAGAAATATGCATGGTTTTAAAGACATTTTCAAAACCCCCAAATCCGTCGAATAGCTTAGACGGAATATCTACAACATGTACATTTAAGACTTGGGTCAATTTGTCGAATATCCGTATTAACGGAATACTAGAAAACACCAAAGTGGTAGAATACTACAAATCGCATTAATGGTACAAAAAGAAACGTTGTAAAAACAACGTAAATAAAAGTTAAAACGAAAAGTTTTAAATGAAGTACATGCTTACAATATACATTTGTAGCTCTAGCAGAATACAGTTATCACGGTATCATGAGGATAGTAGGATACATTGTATTGTTCCTAAGAATATGAAGTATGAACACAAGGCTCTGTTCCTGCATTTGTAACAATATTCAAATGTGAAAGTCGTATTGAAAATACACTGAAGACTCTCAGATCATGAGCTTTATATTAAGCATAATAAGCAAACATTACTCAGAAAAAGCTAACAACATTAAAATTGTAATAAGGTTAGTTTATAGAAAGCTATGTTTAGAAGTACGAGAATCACGTACAGAGCTCGGTATTCTTATCGAACGCACAATAAAGGAGGATATCTTTCGTCATTAAAATATATTCTTATAATGAAGAAATTTACGTGAACGCATGTATATTATGTGAATTAACGGTATTCAATTGATTTCATGTAACACTACAGCGTAAGGAACGCAAAACACGAAACCTGCAATTGCAGAATTATATAACGCTTACATAAACTGATCGCATATACATTATGTTTTGAACCGTGTTTTAACTAAAATTCAGCTATGATGAAACTGTTATACACAGTATTTACTTACTCCAAATACAAAGAACTTGGTATTTCTTTTTTCTTAATTAGGAAATTAAGCACATCTTGCAATTGATTATTAAACAATTGTGCAAGTGCATTGTATGCACACAGTTCCAAGAACTAGACATTATGGGTTACATCATACCTGGTCCATGCTGCAAATTAATCCGTTCTTAAATGATGTTGTTGAATTTGTAGACGTTTAACATAACAAAAACTACTGTTTTGATTCATATAAAATTGACAATGCAAAATACGTTAGTGTTTCTAATAGGCATAAAATGGCAGTACATGTCCGAACTGCTTTTTATAACGCCAGCTTAAATATGTTAAACAAAATTTATAATATATTCCTTTCTCCCTTCCCTACCATTCTATTTCGAGAAAAAGGAGGAGGGGAGAGATGGAATGACTTATACCTTGAGTGGTATAACTGCGTAACGTTTATGTTACCTATGCGCGTAATGTTTTTGGAGTGCATTATTACAAATGTTTCATTTGCTATACAAAAACGTATACATTTGTATCTTACATATTCGTCATTAAAATGGATGTTGCACGAAGTATGTTGTACAAAGTAACCCGTAAAAATGTTATATTTTACCGCTTTTATTTAACCCAAAAGATGTAAAGAGACCAGAAGCATTCTGATACGGACATTGAATAGCAAAATAGCCAGAAAAGAAAGGAAGAGGCACTACATATACTCAAATGTGCAAATATATCTGAATATCAAAATTATGTAAAAGGTGTGCCCCTTTTCACGAATACGTTTACTACATGTATATAACCGCGAGGAGCATGATAACATTCGCATCTCGTTTGTTTGGATGCGTAAGACATTATTTAATTAACAGAATATTGCTTAACTCATATACGCTCAGCATGCTCAAAGATAGTGGTCAAATTGTTTGGCAAAAGCAAATGAACTCTGCGTGAATTAATGCACGTTTTAAATACAGTGGTCAATTTGTTGGCTGAAACATTACGAAACACAGGAGCGGTTGTACTAATCTATATGCTAAACTCTTATCAAGAGAGTGATAATCTTGACAGCAATTTATATAAGGCTCAAAGCAACATCAAACGACACGAGGCACCATTAGGGGCATATCCATAAAATCTTTACATCAATACGAAAGTCGGTTTAGGGTAGTAAAGATAATATGCAACTAATCATTGTCACATGAATTGATTATTGCTATCCCGAACAAGCAGTCAGGACCTTATTATTTTATTTTAAAATTTACATGTGATGTTCTTGTATCAGCAGCAAATGGCATTATATATTATCGATAATGTTGCATAAAAAATGAATTTCTTGTCTGAATATTGATAATAATGCAGACTGCACGTACGAATCAATAGTCCTTTAATAGAGACTTATGTAAAAATTTACTTAATTTCATTCTTGGTTGAAACATTTTATTCTTGTGATTAATTCAACCGAAGGTTCCATATAGTACTGCATATCTGAAATATTACAAAAAATGAGAGACTTGATTGAATGAACAAACGTCAGGTTGATACGTAACGAGAAATATGATATCGTGTATATATAGTTTTCTTTCAACTGATGTTCATAAAGAAGATTGGTACATTAATTAAAATAGGATATAAAACAACTAATTTATTTAAAGCTATTCTCAAACATAGATTTTTCTTAAAAATTGTCCACATTCCGACAAAAGTGAAAACGTCTGTCGTGAATACGTTAATTGGTAACAATTTCTGTGCAATTTATGATACATTGTATATCCACAATGTACACATGTACTAGATGTATATACGGTAAATATTATACAATTGCTGTTTTGCAGTCACCATATTAATACCGCTGAGTGTTCAACACAAAGTTGTACACGACGAATTCTTATCAGCACAAGAATTAATATTTTTATTCAAAGAGAAAAATTTAATCTGTTTGATAATCATGTACAGTAGCAGTAACAACCGTCTCTTTGTGGTGTGATTAGTTACAATGCTACCATGTAAAACAGAACGAAACAATGCATACCAGTACATTGTATATACACGAGAATATTATCTTTATATCCAAGTGTAATTATTATCAGTACCTTATGAATATGTTCGAATATTCTTCTCTAGGTATCGCTATCAATATCTGTAATTTGGATTCATCGACTCTAAAGTCTCATTTGGTAACGAGGCCCCCAATTGGGAGAAGAAATTATAAAGTTAAACGAGACTTACCTGTAAGGTGAAGTTTGACTGGAATTTCTTCAACCAGTTGGGGTGCTGAGGGATCAAATGCTCTCCCAAAAATATTCCCATCCCTAAGTTTATAGTGATTGATAAATCCAAATTAAACTCTGAAGTATGACCCACGCGGCAAGGTTCTCATCTCATTTGATCCCTCAGCACCCCAATTGGTCGAAGAAATTCCAGTCAAACTCCACCTTACAGGTAAGTCTCGTTTAACTTTATAATTCTATTTATCTCCTGAAATGTAACACGTGTACAGAACTAACACGGTGGGTAATCTCGCAACGCAAAACGATTTATTAAGGATTCCGACTTCCGTCGGAATCCTTTCTGTTATTGTATTGTCTTTTCTTTATTCTTATTATTAAGGATTCCGACTATTCCGTCGGAATCCTTTCTGTTATTGTATTGTCTTTTCTTTCTTCTTATTATTATTCTTATTATTATTCTTACCTCCTCAGCGATCCGGACACTTTACAAACAAGTTCCGCATCATGTGATAAAATGAAAAGTACCATGTGAAAGAGCATATTAAAATCTTGATTGAAATTTTTTTTGTTGTCGAAAAGTTCACACATGCCCCCGCTAGGCGTCATCAAAGGTCAAATCTTTAAAACCTTACCCAGCAGACACGCAACGTTGATTCAACGTTGAAATATGGTTGATCCAAGTTGACGACGTTGATCAACTATATTTCAACGTTGTACAACGTTGCTAAAATCGACGTTGAATTTATCAACGTCATACGACGTTGCGTGTTTCAACCAAATGAATCATCATTTAAAAAAAAGATAACTGAAAGAAAGGGGAGGGAGGGGTAGATGAAGTAGGCACACGTGTGCGAATCTATTCTTTTCTGTCAATTGGAAAAGTCTTGCATTATGTGAAAAGTAAACGTTTCTTAAACGAGGATTGGACACGAAATTGGTCGGGTATAAAAAATGAGTCCAAGGGAATGGTCTTTGACTTTGAAAAAAAAACTGTAAAAACGAAAATGTTCAGCAAAGTCCAAGGACCTCGCCGACTTGATCCGTGACGGGGCGTTACCCTCTCCCCTACATTGCACTAAACATCGTGTAGACCTTGATATATTGGTCAGCATCTACATGTACATTCTCTAATGCGCCAATCAAAACAAAGGATGGTCAGATGACTCATGCATTGCTTCAAATTTGAAAGGAGTCCGAGTAGGAGTTAGCATGGATGGAGAACACAGATAAAGTGAGTGAATTTTACCTTGTATTTCGTTTCTTTTATGCATAAAATGATTATCAAAAGAACATTGAAGTACTATCTAGAGATATTCTCATTGTTAACTTATTGAAGAGTGCCGACTGAGAATTTTTGGTATTATCGTGATAAACTTCGACTTTGTTGTCTCTGTAGTTCTGTGCTCATGTTACATGTATTATATGAAGTATTGCTTTTTTTTTTTTTTAATATTCGTTTAAGTGAGCGAAAGAAATATACTATGGTAACAAACCAAATCAAGATACAAACATTGTACATATCTATATCATGTGTACGTATATATGCAGTGTGCATGCCTCTCTGTATAGGAAGTTTGACCTCCTTTTGACTCGGCGTGCTAGCGCCGGCCGTCCATAAATACAAATGATGTAACTTTTCTGTGTACTTTATAAACAAGGTCAGAGATAAATAGCTGAGCGCTCTCTCTCTCTCTCTCTCTCTCTCTCTATATATATATATATTTCAAAAGCCATTAAAATATTGGGGACGATGGTGTCCGACTCCTAGTAAAAACTAATATGAACATATCGTTATTTATAAATAAAACACCGCTTTTATATTTCTTGGTGTTACTCTTTCTGTATGATCTGTAGGCGGATATGTTTTTAGATATCTCTGTGCTGATTGAAATCTATGCTGTTGGCCGCAAACATCCCCCCACCCTTTCGCCAAAATGGAGTAGGACATCCCGGGCTATTCATTTTACAATAAATAACTTTTGTATGAAAGAGGGGTGTAAGATTTGTATAATGTATCAATTTAAAAAATTGAAGATGTATTTGTATAAATAAAGACACAAGTGACAACCACCCATTACAATTAAATAATTAGCAAATCGCAAATGAATAATTATTGAGTTTCTGTTTTACTTTCAGATTATTATTAAACCATACAAAGTATTGCCGAATCATAAGAAGGAACTTGAGAGCAAACTTCATTGTCAAAATTCGAAGAAGGTATGTAAAGTATAAACTACATTTACGATCATGTAATCGTTAAGAAAATATCTAAGTGAATTTAGTATACGACGAAGATGAACTTTCCACTAAATTGAGTTTTTTTTTATTAGATGCATCATTTTCAACGACCATGCAGTATCTTTGACGAAGCTATTTGGAAAAACGTTAAGGAAACTGTGGAAGCAGGTCTTTGAACATTGAAAACAACTTGGTGAAAGATAAACTTTATAAATACCATACTTGTATAAAAAAGTAAATTTATAAAAAAGAGAAGTAAAGTATTAAATTAAAAGAAAATATGAGTTTCATGTTATCTTTATTAGATTTGATATGATGAAAATACGGACCGAGTGTGGAGACAAAATATTCTAAGTCTTTTGCTTGATAAACATGCATGTATTTTACACAAATTTTGCATGGAAAATGCAACAAAAAGACAAATGGAAAATAAAAGCAACAGCCTGTTTCACAAAAATACTTAAGACAAATTAAAAGGAATTTTCGAAACTTTTGATCCCGTAGTTCTTCTTATAAAATGATAATCGCGATGTTTAGTTTCTGAATTTATATTAAGTATGTAGAAATGATAACAGAAAGGACATTATCGAGAATGAACAAAAATTTTTATTTTTATTTGATGATGAAAGTTACGAAAATTCCTTCACTTTTTCATAAGAATTTATTGTGACTTTGGGCACATGTTCTTCAGTTTGTCAAAAGTCCAGTGATCATGTTGAAAGGAGGAATATACTTGTAGAATCCGGCTGGTGTGAGGAAAAAAGAGAGTAAACATACTTCAACGTTTAAGTTTCAACGTTGACGCAACTTTCATTTTAAACCAAATTTCAACGTTAAAACAACGTCGAGATTTCAACGTTGCAACAATGTCCATATCTAAACGTTGATTCAACGTTGGTACTTCAACGTTGAAACAACGTTGGCATTTCAACGTTGACACAACTTTCATTTTAGACCATAATTCAACGTTGTTTCAACGTTGAAGTTCAACGTTGAATCAACGTTTATTCAACGTTGAAATGTCTGCTGGGTATAATTCCTAAACTAACCGTTCAATTTGAATGAAATTTGTTTTATATTGTTCTTTAGGAAAATTGCAAACTTTTATACACTTACATGCTCGATAAAATATTTACGGTTTTTGCGCTATTTTGAGTTGAATATGGAACTTTAAATTGGCACAGTGCCAATTTCTACAGTTTTTGAGATTTTGAGTTGAAACTTGGATGGTAGGTTACTTATAGGTAGTCATTGATAATGACCAAGTGTCAAGGTCAAATTATGATTCTCAAGGTCACAACAAACTTTTGCCTATAGAACAAAGATTATTTGACCTTGAGAGTTCAAACTTCATAAATACAATCAATGAAGCAAGCCCTTTCACCTTGACCTTGACCTAAGGTCAAATTCTCATTCTCAAGGTCACAACAAACTTTTGCCTATAAAACTCAGACTGTGTGACCTTAAGAGTTCAAACTTGGCTCAAATATTCCTTGCATGAAGTCCTTTCACCTTGACCTTGACCCAAGGTCATTCGTTCGATTTCAAGGTCACAACAGACATTTGTTGGTAAAATATTGAGCTTTGAATAGATGAAAAGTAATCTTGATGAGAATAAACTGAAATGCTAATTTTTCATCCATGACCTTGGCTCAATGTCAAATAAACTTTTTCAAGGTCATAACAAACATTTACTCTTATAGGATTGATAGGATTTTGTTCTTAAATATTTATTTTCACACAAGTAGTACTTCTTATTTGAACTTTACATAGTAAGATAGATAACTCTCTTACTCTTGTTCTCTGTTTTTTTTCTTTTTATTATCAGTAGCATTGCATATCATTAGTTTCATGTTGTTGTCATTTTCTATTAATAGAAATTATCTCATTGCAAAATCATTGTGCAATTCTTTTTTGAGAAAGTCATTGTAAAGGATTAGATATTGATTGAGTATGGAGTTTAAAGCTTTCGTAAACATGAAAGGTATTTATTATTTTTTTCTTCTATTTTGTTGATAAATAACTAAGAGTCCCAAATTAGACATAAGCTCTTTTGACTCATTTTCTGAAGTTAATATGGTAATAATGCAACTATTCTTTTTTCAATCTTCTTTATTCGGATTTTAGCAATTCAGTTCCGAGGAAGGTCTAATAAAGGAGGAATCCGTCTGTTGCTTGCAACAGTAGCCATCTAGTTATTCTTATTATTATTATTCTTACCCCCAAACCGTTCCGGACACTTTACAAAAAAGTACAGCATCACATGAAAAAACGGAAAGTACCATGTGAAAGAGCATATGAAGATCTTGAATGAAATTTTTTTTCTTGTCAAATGGTTCACATATGCCCCCGCTGGAGGTCATCAAGGGTCAAATCTTTAAACTCTTATAACTCCTTAACTAACCGTCGGATTTGAACAAAATTTGTTTTATATTGCTCTTTGGGAAATTTGCAAACTTTTATACGCTTACATGCTCGATAATATATTTACGGTTTTCGCGCTATTCAGAGTTGAAAATGGAACTTTAAATTGGCACAGTGCCAATTTCTACATTTTTTGAGATTTTGAGTTGAAACTTGGATGGTAGGTTACTTATAGGTAGACATTTAACGCTGACCTACTTTCAAGGTCAAATTTCTATTCTCAAGGTCATAACATGTTTTGGCCTATAGAACAAAGACTACTTGACCTTCAGAGTTCAAACTTCATACATACTATCCTTTCGCCAAGCTCTTTCACCTTGACCTTGACCCAAGGTCAAATTTTGATTCTCAAGGTCACAACATACTTTTGCCTATAGAACAAAGACTATTTGACCTTCAGCGTTCAAACTTCATACATACTATCCTTAAGCCAAGCTCTTTCACCTTGACCTTGACCCAAGGTCAAATTTTGTTTGAAAGGTCACAACAAAGTTTTGCCCATAGAACAAAGACCATTTGATCTTGACAGTTCAAACTTAACACAAATATTCCTTGCATCAAGTCCTTTCACCTTGACCTTGACCCAAGGTCATTTGTTCGATTTCAAGGTCACAACAGACTTTTGTCGATAAAATATTGAGCTTTGATTAGATTAAGAGGACTCTTGATGAGAATAAACTCAAATGCTTATCTTTTATCCATGCCCTTGGTTGAAGTTCAAATAAACTTTTTCAAGGTCATAACAAACATTTACTCTTATAGAATTCACAGGATTTTGTCTTTAACTAATTATTCTTCATACAAGTGGTACTCCTTATTTGAACTTCACATAGTAAGATAGATAACTCTTTAATTCTTGTTCTCTGTTTCTTTCTTTTTTATTCATAGGAGCATTACATATCAGTAGTGTCATGTTGGTGTCATTTTCTATTAATAAAAAATATCTCATTACAAAATCATTGTGCAATTCTTTTTTGAGAAAGTCATTGTAAAGGATTAGATATTGATTGAGCATGGGGTTTAAAGCTTTCGTAGACATGAAAGGTATTTATTATTTTTTTCTTCTATTTTGTTGATAAATAAATAAGAGTTCCAAATTAGACATAAGCTCTTTTGACTCATTTGCTGAAGTTAATATGGTACTAAAGCAGCTATTCTTTTTCCCATCTTCTTTATTCGGATTTTAGCACTTCAGTTCCGAGGAGGTCTAATAAAGGAGGAATCCGTCTGTTGCTTGCAACAGTAGCCATCTAGTTATTCTTATTATTATTCTTACCTCCTCATCGTTCCGGTCACTTTACAAACAAGTTCCGCATCATGTGATAAAATGAATAGTACCATGTGAAAGAACATACAAAGATCTCAATTGAAATTTTTTTTGTTGTCGAAAAGTTCACATATGCCCCCGCTAGAGGTCACCAAAGGTCAAATCTTTAAACTCTTGTAACTTCTAAACTAACCGTACGATTTGAACGAAATTTGTTTTAAAATGTTCTTTGGGAAATTTGCAAACTTTTTTACACTTACATGCTCGACAAAATATTTACTGTATTCGCGCTATATCGAGTTAAAAATGGAACTTTAAATTGGCACAGTGCCAATTTCTACAGTTTTTGAGATTTTGAGTTGAAACTTGGATGGTAGGCTACTAATAGGTAGTCATTTAATGTTGACCTACTTTCAAGGTCACATTATGATTCTCAAGGTCACAACAGACTTTTGCCTATAGAACAAAGACTATTTTACCTTGACAGTTCAAACTTCATAAATACAATCATTGAGCCAAGCCCTTTCACCTTGACCTTGGCCAAAGGTCAAATTTTGATTGTCAAGGTCACAACAAACTTTTGCCTATAGAACAAAGACCATTTGACCTTGAGAGTTCAAACTTAGCGCAAATATTCCTTGCATCAAGTCCTTTCACCTTGGCCTTGACCCAAGGTCATTTGTTCGATTTCAAGGTCACAACATACTTTTGTCGATAAAAAATTGAGCTTTGATTAGATTAAGACAACTCTTGATGAGAATAAATTCAAATGCTTATCTTTTATCCATGACCTTGGTTAAAGGTCAAATTAACTTTTCCAAGGTCATAACAAACATTTACTCTTGTAGAATTCACAGGATTTTGTCCTTAACTATATATTCTTCACACAAGTGGTACTTCTTATTTGAACTTTACATATTAAGATAGATAACTCTTTTATTCTTGTTCTCTGTTTCTTTCTTTTTTATTCTTAGTAGCATTACATATCAGTAGTTTCATGTTGTTGTCATTTTCTATTAATAGAAATTATCTCATTGCAAAATCATTGTGCAATTCTATTTTGAGAAAGTCATTGTAAAGGATTAGATATTGATTGTGCATGGAGTTTAAAGATTTCGTAAACATGAAAGGTATTTATTTGTTTTCTTCTATTTTGTTGATAAATAAATAAGAGTCCCAAATTAGACATAAGCTCTTTTGACTCATTTGCTGAAGTGAATAATGTACTAAAGAAACTATTCTTTTTTCCATCTTCTTTATTCGGATTTTAAAACTTCAGTTCCAAGGAAGAATAAAGGAGGAATCCGTCTGTTGCTTGCAACAGTAGCCATCTAGTTTTTCTATATATTTGCTCAAAATAGATAATTTATTACAAGAAGGGAAATGTGAAGCAGCGTAATAACGCCCTAACTATGAGTTGTATCCAAAATAAGGTGGATATTAGCTTTTTGTAACGCACAAACACGATCGGCGTTCTACTTTCATTTTCATCTACACGAATCACGCAGATCGTTTTTCGGCTTTATAAAACTCGTAGCTAAGGCATCCTTACACTGAATCACATTCCCCTTTTTGTGAAAAATAATTTGTAATACACGAAATTTTAGATAAACCGAGTGTTGTGCTTTGCGAGATTACCCACCGTGACTATTTTAAGGGGCGAGGAGGAATTTAACCAATCAAATCTGTAACACAAGATATATGGTGACTTTGTTTACCATAGATACAGAAATAAAGCAGAGAAAATAATTATTAAATACGGAAATTGTATGAAATATGCATGTATGGAAAAATTCAACATCTTAAAAATAAATTCAGAATATATATTTGATTGCGTGTGTGGCTGTGTTATTTCGACGTACGAAAATAAGTACACAAATCCAAACTAGCTTGTCTCTTTAAAAGAATCATTAAAAATATAACAATTGATATTTTGACAAAATTCTTTAACAGTTTCATATCTAACGATAAATATAAAAAGAAAATGAGAAAAAAAAAAAAAAAACTGAAAAAGTGGGAAAAAATTTGGGGGTCCTGTCGGGGTTTGAACCCACTACCCTTGGGTCAATTGGGCATGGAAAACTTACATTGTACCTATGAATGTTTTTCCGTAAAAATCCAAATGTGGATATCTTCACAAAATTCTTTCACTTGTAGGGAACCATGAGTACCTCATACCTACCAAGTTTCACGACAATCTGAGAAAAAGTAACTTAGATATGATAAATATGCAGTAAATGAGTGTGTAAAATCATACACTTATTGAGTTATTAAAAGAAATAATGCAAAAATGTGCATTTCTAACTAAGTCCGAAAAGACGTCAAAAACGCGTAAAAATTTGACTTCGGAGTGGAACCAAAAATAACAACACTTCTTAAAGCCCCTGTCACACCTACACGTTCTCTCGAGACGTTCTTACCACGTCCTTGAAGTCCTTGAAATTTTTCATGAACGTAGTGAGAACGTGGCATTTTTCACCAAGAAGGGCTCTCCGAAACAATAATTGACGACTCCAATACGTGCACAACACGACCTTTTGCGTCCGTAACACGTTAGTAGCGCGTCCTTCCCGTCTGTAATACGTTTAGTCAAGTTCCCACTACGATCGGCCCCAAGTTCACACTACGACGAAGGCGTTTGTGTTACGATAGTACTACTTACTTACTACGTTCTCTAAGTCCTTACTGTGTTCATGCAACGATCATAACACGTTCAATAGATGAATTGTTTGTACGAGGTCTATTTTGCTTTTTTCGACCTCTAAAATCAAAAACGTGGTAAGGACGGCAGAGACGTGACGATCTCCATATGATTATATGTAAAAGTTTAAGCCGTCCGTACTACGACCTTTCTACGTTCGCGACACGTTTCTAATACGTCCATGAAGTTCTCAATACGTTCGCAAGTAGTCCTTAACACGTTCTGTCATCACCGCGTCCTCACTACGACTGTTTTGAACAGTTCAAAACGGTCGTGGTGGCTTGGCGTACGGGCACGTTCGTCGGCGTCCTTACTACGACCTCAATACGTATCAGCGAGTTCGTACTACGTTCCCCGCGTCGTTACTACGTTCACGCCACGTTTCGTACAATTTTGGCGGTCGTAGTGCGAATGCCATGCCTGAACGTGAAGGTGTGACAGGGGCTTAAGACATCTCTTTAGATCATCATGATGCTTTCGGTTTGTCGATACGTGCTTCCGTTCTGAAGAAGAAGTTTGTCAAAGGAGGGTACCCCCGTGACATACTTTTGCCTGTGGTGGCGCCAGTTGTTGAGGGATCCTGACGAAAAACAGCAACACTTGTAGGGGACCATTAGTACTTTATACCTACCGAGTTACATCAAAATCTCTATAGCCATTCTTGAGAAGATGTTGAAAATGTGACAAGTATTATCTTTTACATAAAGCTGACCGTCAGTTAGCTGACTTTAAAAGTTGTAAATTCGAATAAGAAAACTAAAATCGTAAAAACACGATCTTACTCTTACATGTACAAGACCAGTCGCACATTTCCGCGCTTTTGCGTAGCACTATCGGTTTTTTATTTAAAAAATTTTTTTTTTAATGTGTAAGAAATTGTCTTAACGAGAGAAGATGCTCCTTTTTGATACGTTAGTTTACGAACGAAGGAAAAAATAGTTCGAAATTTCTGTTATTTTTCAAGATTATTTTAAAGATCTGTTTACTCGTGGGTTGATATCTGTTTACTCGTGGGTTGATCCAGACAAAAAATCAGGGAGGGAAGGGTTCAGCATAAGGTTTTCAAATAAATCGTAAAAACGGGATAAAATCAGATTTTTTTTTCAATTTTCCATGATTGGTCCTAAACTGCCTATAACGTCTCTTCTTGTACATTCTCTTAGAATATCAACATATGCATCACGAATTATTACTGTCCTTTCGAAATTTTGCAAGATAATCACATCATGAGTCCTTCAACAATTTTTGAAAACTCCTTTTTCATTGCTTTAAGTCATTTTTTCACTTTTGATAGGCAAATAATTCCGATTAACTGATAAATGGTCAATGATTAATTCAAATATCCACTCAACTTGTTTTCATTTTTCCCTAGAGAAGTATTGCCGGAGGCATACAATTTTGACAGATTTAGGGGTATATCAGAAAATCCCTATATCTGCCCGATCGGACAATGCACTAAGTCGGTTGGTAAACTCTTATCTCGTCCCCACGACATGCTCCCTCGCTTCGCTCGGAACCATATCTCGGGGTACTTGAAAATCGTGTACCAACCTTTACTTGGTACTAGTTGTCGGCGTATTGGTACTACAATGTACCGAGGCGGTAAACAAGTATGGCATGGGTATTACTTTATCATTTGACAATGATTTGTGAAGAAAATATGATTTTATGTGGAATGGACTTCATGCAAATAATTATTGGATGGTAAACTCAACATTTAAACCCCAAAAACAAAGGATTTGATCGAACGATAATAGTGAAATAACACAAAATGAGCTACATGTACCTAGTACACACTAAAATTGCACATGTATGACATTTCTATTTTTTAACGAAAGAATATACATGTACCATTGAAGATCATGATTCTGTGCACAGTCTATGTAGACATTTTGAAATTACTATCAAATATTAATCAAGGGTAATGTAGAAATAGCATCTATATTTTACATACGAGCTCAACAAAAAACTGTTTGTGTACGTCATGTTATTAGCCAACTGTACGGCTTGTTGAAAATTCAGGATTTCATCTGTAAGGAATCCTAGTACTTTATTTTCTCGAGCAAATGACTTAATTCATTCAAGCTAAGGACTTTGCTCATGAAGGTATAATTTTCTTTTATATGAATGCAATTATACAAAGCCCCAAAACCACGTGGGCCTCGAGTACTCTTAAGATGCAGTCCCGATTTCGTTAACTGTCCCCCCCCCCCTTGAACATGTATGTCTTGTCCATATTCTTGTTCATCATATTCATATTCATTTTTTATTGTTTATCAAATCATTTTGTGTTATTCTGTCGTCACATTGCATGCATGTGTTTAATTCTGTCTGTTATTGGAGAGGAACATGTAAGTTTGAAAACTTGTTTCTAATCCATTTGCTTTGTAATCCAATAAAATATGTTTAAACTCCCTTTTTTCTCCCTTCATCCCTCCAAATTTCGCTTCTATTTTTCCGTCTTCTTTTTCTCTCACAAATTTTTTCTTCTAATTATCTTTATTTATTAGTATATCAAATGGGGCTTTTTTGTACGAAAGCCTATTGAGCTCAAGTGGTAGCTTAGAAATTTATTTTTTCGCGTTATAACGCGAAACTTACGCGTTATAACGCGACATTTTCGCGTTATATCGCGAAACTTACAGAGTAGTTTCATAGCAATAACAATATATAAGATTATTATAAAATACATGTATATATATACGACGAAATTTCAATCAGAAAACAAGAGTAAATTTTTCAAGAAAATGTTAAGATTTACTTGAAATACCTTGTCATTTCCAGGAACTTCATGTTATGAATGATCGATATAGGCATTACACGAACTGCCTTAATTTCGGGAAGTACGTAAAATCCCTTATTATACTTATTCACTGTAACATATACACATAATATCACGAAATCCCTTGAGTTCAGGAATATTAATATACATGTATATGTTATAGTGAATAAATGTAATCAGAGATTTTACGTGATTCCTAAAATTAAGGGATTTCGTGTAATGCCTGTATGTATCACAGTATCAGTCATTACATGGAATTACTGAAGTTGGCCAAGCGTTTCATGTATTTCCTAACCGTCGTTTTTTTCTCTTCTTTTGACATTTGAAATCATAGCTTTTTCTGTCGTTTGATGCTGAATATCCTCTCTGACAAGTAGAAAGGAATGTTTATGTCAAATAAATAGAAATATTCAAGCTAGAGTTTAGGTAATATCCATCAAATCATTGATCAAATTTAGGGTTCAATTTATTATTTTCATGCAGAATGAACATAGTATCAATCAAGAATTTATCTAACATGATTGATGATTGAAGTATTTTTAAACCGAAAGTAGAAGAAAAACTAGATGGCTACTGTTGCAAGCAACAGACGGATTCCTCCTTTATTAGACCTTCCTCGGAACTGAAGTGTTAAAATCCGAATAAAGAAGATGGAAAAAAAAGAATAGTTACTTTAGTACCTTATTCACTTCAGCAAATGAGTCAAAAGAGCTTATGTCTTATTTGGGACTCTGATATATTTATCAACAAAATAGAAGAAAAAAAAAATAAATACCTTTCATTTTTACGAAAGCCTTAAACTCCATGCTCTATCAATATCAAATCCTTGGACCCCCTCACGCCAACATCTGAACCAACGTGAGACATTAATATAAGTTGTGTAACTTGTTTGTTAAACGTTGTAAAATAAATAAAGTTTAAATTTAAAATTTATCAAATTCTTTACAATTATTTTCTCGTAACAGAATTGCACAATGATTTTGCAATGAGATAAATTCTATTAATAAAAAATGACAACAACATGAAAGTACAGATATGTAATGCTACTAAGAAAAAAAAAAAAGAAACAGAGAACAAGAAGAAAAGAGTTATCTTTCTTATACTATGTTATGTTCAAATAAGAAGGAATACTTGTGTAAAGAATAAATAGTATAGGACAAAAAGTGTAAATTCTACAAGAGTAAATGATTGTTACGACATTGAGAATGATCATTTGACCTCGAACCAATGTCTTGCATGAAAAATAAGTATTGTGATTATTCTCATCACGATTGATTTGAATCTGAGCAAAGCTCAATATCTAATCAAACAAACTCTGTTATGACCTTGAAATCGAACGAATGACCTTGGGTCAAGGTCATGATGAAAGGGTTTGATGCAAGGAATATTTGTAAAGTTTGAACCCCCCAGGTCAAACGGTCGTTGTATTATAGACTAAAGTTCGTTGTGACCTTGAGAATGAGAATTTGACCTAAGGTCAAGGTCATGGTGAAAGAGCTGGGCCAAAGCATTATATGTGTAAAGTATGAACTATGAAGGTCAAATCTTTTTTGTTCTATAGGTAAACGTTTGTTGTGACCTTGAGAATAAAAATTTGACCTTGAAAGTAGGTCAACATTAAATGACCACCTATAAGTAACATACTATCAAAGTTTCAACTCAAAATCTCAAAAACTGTAGAAATTGGCACTGTGCCAATTTATAGTTCCATTTTCAACTGGGAATAGCGGGAAAACCGTACATATTTTATCGAGCATATAGCGTATAAAAGTTTAAAATTTCCCAAAGAACATTTTAAAACAAATTTCGTTCAAATCGTATGGTTAATTTAGGAGTTATAAGTGTTTAAAGATTTGACGTTTGATGACCTCCAGCGGGGGTATTGGTGAGCTTATCGACAAACAAAAAATAGTTGAAGAAGATCTTGGTATGCTCTTTCTGATGGTACCATCCTTTTTGTTCTGTGTTAAAAGACCTTTGAATAAAGTCTCTGGAAATGATGAGGGGGTAAGAATAAAAATAATTATAATAAGAACTAGATGGCTACTGTTGCAAGCAACAGACGGATTCCTCCTTTATTAGACCTTCCTCGGAACAGAAGTGTTAAAATCCAAAAAAAGAAGATGGAAAAATGAATAGTTGCTTCATTACCTTATTCACTTCAGCAAATGAGTCAAAAGAGCTAATATCTAATTTGGGACTCTTATTCATTTTTCGACGAAAAAGAAAAAAAAATATAAATAAATACCTTTCATGTTTACGAAAGCTTTAAACTCCATGCTCTATCAATATCAAAATCCTTTACAATTACTTTCTCAAAACACAATTGCACAATGATTTTGCAATGAGATAATTTCTATTAATAGAAAATGACAACAACATGAAAATACAGATATGTAATGCTACTAAGAAAAAAAAGGAAACAGAGAACAAAAATTAAAGAGTTATCTTTCTTATATTATGTTAAGTTCAAACAAGAAGGACTACTTGTGTGAAGAATGAATAGTATAGGACAAAAAGTGTGAACTCTACAAGAGTAAATGATTGTTATGACCTTGAGAATGATTATTTGACCTTGAACCAATGTCATAAATGAAAGATAAGTATTGTGAGCATTCTCATCACGATTGATCTTACTCTGAGCAAAGCTCAATATCTAATCAACCAAAGTCGGTTGTGACCTTAAAATAGAAAAAAAATGACCTTGAGTCAAGGTAATGGTGAAAGGGTTTGATGCAAGGAATATTTGTATTATGATTGAACTCACAAGGTCAAATAATCTTTGTTTTATAGACTAAATTTTGTTGTGACCTTGAGAATCAAAATTTGACCTTGGGTCAAGGTCAAGATGAAAGAGCTTGGTTTAACAATAATATGTATGAAGTTTGAACTCTGAAGGTCAAATAATTTTTGTTCTATAGGCAAAAGTTTGTTGTGACCTTGACCCTGAGAATGATTTTGCAAGGAATATTTGTGTAATGTTTGAACTCACAAGGTCAAATAATCTTTGTTTTATAGACTAAAGTTTGTTAAGACCTTGAGAATGAGAATTTGACCTTGGGTGATATGTATGAAGTTTGAACTCTGAAGGTCAAATAGTCTTTGTTCTATAGGCAAGAGTTTGTTGTGACCTTGAGAATCAAAATCTGACCTTGGGTCAAGGTCAAGGTGAAAGAGCTTGGTCAATCGATAATATGTATGAAGTTTGAACTCTGAAGGTCAAATACTTTTTGTTCTATAGGCAAAAGTTTGTTGTGACCTTGAGAATGAAAATTTGACCTTGAAAGTAGGTCAACATTAAATAACCACCTATAAGTAACCTACCATCAAAGTTTCAACTCAAAATCTCAAAAACTGTAGAAATTGGCACCGTGCCAATTTAAAGTTCCATTTTCAACTTGCAATAGCGCGAAAACCGTAAATATTTTATCGAGCATGTAAGCGTATAAAAGTTTACAATTATCCCAAAGAACATTTTAAAAGAAATTTCGTTCTAATCGTACGATTAATTTAGGAGTTATAAGTGTTTAAAGATTTGACCTTTGATGACCTCCAGCGGGGGCATTGGTGAAATAATCGACAAACAAAAAATAGTTAAAGAAGATCTTGTAATGCTCTTTCTCATGGTACTATCCCTTTGCTCTGTGTTAAAAGACCTTTGAATAAAATGTCTGAAATGATGAGATCAAGAATTTATCTAACATGATTGATGATTGAAGTATTTTTAAACCGAAAGTAGAAGAAAAACTAGATGGCTACTGTTGCAAGCAACAGACGGATTCCTCCTTTATTAGACCTTCCTCGGAACTGAAGTGCTAAAATCCGAAAAAAGAAGATGGAAAAAAGAATAGTTGCTTTAGTACCATATTAACTTCAGCAAATGAGTCAAAAGAGCTTATGTCTAATTTGGGACTCTTATTTATTTATCAACAAAATAGAAGAAAAAAATAATAGATACCTTTCATGTTTACGAAAGCTTTAAACTCCATGCACAATCAATATCTAATCCTTTACAAAAGAATTGCACAATGATGTTGCAATGAGATAATTTCTATTAATAGAAAATGACAACAACATGAAACTACTGATATGTAATGCTACTAAGAATAAAAATGAAAGAAACAGAGAACAAGAATAAAAGAGTTATCTATCTTACTATGTAAAGTTCAAATAAGAAGTACTTATTGTGTGAAGAAGAAATAGTTTAGGACAAAATTCTGTGAATTCTACAAGAGTACATTTTTGTTATGACCTTAAAAAAGTTAATTTGACCTTTAACCAAGGTCATGGATAAAAGATAAGCATTTGAATTTATTCTCATCAAGTGTCCTCTTAATCTAATCAAAGCTCAATTTTTTATCGACAAAAGTCTGTTGTGACCTTGAAATCGAACAAATGACCTTGGGTCAAGGTCAAGGTGAAAGGACTTGATGCAAGGAATATTTGCGCCATGTTTGAACTCTCAAGGTCAAATGGTCTTTGTTCTATAGGCAAAAGTTTGTTGTGACCTTGAGAATCAAAATTTGACCTTGGGCCAAGGTCAAGGTGAAAGGGCTTGGCTCAATGATTGTATTTATGAAGTTTGAACTGTCAAGGTCAAATAGTCTTTGCTCTATAGGCAAAAGTTTGTTGTGACCTTGAGAATCATAATGTGACCTTAATACTAGGTCATCATCAATGACTACCTATTAGTAGCCTACCATCCAAGTTTCAACTCAAAATCTCAAAAACTGTAGAAATTGGCACCATGCCAATTTAAAGTTCCATTTTCAACTCGATATAGCGCGAAAACCGTAAATATTTTATCGAGCATGTAAGCGTATAAAAGTTTACAATTTTTCCAGAGAACATTTTAAAACAAATTTCGTTCAAATCGTACGGTTAGTTTAGGAGTTATAAGTGTTTAAAGATTTGACCTTTGATGACCTCCAGCGCATTGGTGAACTTATCGACAAACAAAAAATTGTTAAAGAAGATCTTTGTCTGCTCTTTCTAATGGTACCATCCTTTTTATTCTGTGTAAAAAGACCTTTGAATAAAGTGTCTGGACATGATGAGGGGTAAGAATAATAAGAATAATAATAAGAATAATAAGAATAAAGAAAAGACATTGCAATAACAGAAAGGATTCCGACGGAATAGTCGGAATCCTTAATAATAATAATAATAATAATTTCAAGAAATTTTGTAACAGAAAATTTCAAATGCGTTGAAGAGACAGACGATCAACCAAAGTTGATCGAACTTGGTTACATGTGCCCTCGGGGACTCTTGGTCCACCAGCAGTGACACTCACAAAGTAGTTCAAATGTTAAACGTCTTTAAATTCAATATCTCAGTTGATACGTTATGCAAGAGCAAGCTAGTGCCAAATATACAGATTTTATTCTGAGAGCTAGGAGTCTTTCAGATAAACTTCTCAGTCAGTGATACTTTTGTGAACGACTAACGTTGTCACTGAGGATATGGTCGATATGGGGAACTCGTCATACACTTTGATGTCCCACTCTCCAGAATAGTGGATGATATTCTGTAACAGACCATTTGCATCGTCAAACCAAAGATTATACTTTATATCTTCCATCATATCGCATCAGACTGACATGGTGGCAGCGGTGTAAAGAATCAATGCTCTGAGACAACGAACATATTCGTTTGTCATATAAACTATCCAAACTGTCCGTTCTCCGCTTTTCCAATTCGTCAGAGGAAACTCTGTCTGAGTGTTGTGCTTCGTGACTACACATTGTCACTATGGACCTGTGTATATTGATTAAATACAATCAGATCAGCAAAATGGCAACTGTCCGTGCTCCAAAGTTGCCGACAAAACTTAATCGACACCCTATCTTTGGACAATAATTTTGCACCGTTTCTTGTAAGTGGAAAGAAAACCAAAGATGCGCCCAATAGTGTTTTGTTGATGTGCCTGTAGCCCGACGCCGCAAAAAGGAGCAAAAGGTAACCATACTTGAACTACCACTTGGACAAATAGCAAATTATGCAACGATTATATCAAGCAACACCATCGTCAAAAATTCTACTTCGATAGACAGAATATGATAAGC
Organism: Pinctada imbricata; assembly: GCA_033119305.1. Taxonomy (NCBI): domain Eukaryota; kingdom Metazoa; phylum Mollusca; class Bivalvia; order Pterioida; family Pteriidae; genus Pinctada; species Pinctada imbricata. Next base: position 26,100,301 of record VSWD01000011.1, on the reverse strand, counting down.
TATACGTCTTCATTTTGGCTTTCAAACCTCAGGTGCCTATTTTTAGCTACGATAAAATTACAACCTGAATAGCGTCCCGAAGACCTATGTCAACGCATTGTAGATTTTATTGAGGACAATCTTTTGCAACCACAGTCTTGGATCTTACACCATGGAGTACATGGTAATCTGTTATAAAATGATGCTAATGAATTTGAAGACGTTTAACATTTTTACCACTTGGTGAGTGTCACTGCTGGTAGACCAGAAGTCCCCGAGGGCACATGTAGCTTAGTTCGATCAATTTCAGTTGGTCGTTACTTCAAACGCATTTGAAAATTTCTGTTTACATAATTTTCTCAATTTTCAAAAACCTAGGTCATGTAGCATCATATCCCAGCCATCTTGCTACGTCTTTCTGAATTTGCGGACATAATTTTCACAGATTTTGGCCATATTACATTGTTTAGATTGAGGATCACTGACGAGGGTTAAATACCCGAAACGTGCATGTCTGGTCCATGCTGTAAATTAATCTGCTCTCAAATGATGCTAATGAATTTGAAGACGTTTAACATTTTAACCACTTGGTTAGTGTCACTGCTGGTGGACCAGGGCCCGGCACCATAAACTAAAAATTGACTTAAGTCAAATTCTCAAAATACGATAGAAATCAAATAAATGAAAATTTGAAATATTGAGTTTTTCAATCCTATTCTACTCTGAAAATAGACAAAATCTTTGAATAATTTCAAGTCATCACTGATATTATAACGAGACAAAAGAAAATTGAAATTTAGACTTAAGTCAATTCTTAGTTTATGGTGCCAGGCCCAGAAGTCTCCGAGGGCACAAGTAACCAAGTTTGATCAATTTCGGTTTGTCGTTTTTTCAAACGCATGTGAAAATTTCTGTTTACAAAATTTTCTAAAATTTCAAAAACCTGGGTCCCGTAGCATAATATCCCAGCCATCTTGCTACGTCTTTCGGTATTTTTCGGATATAATTTTCACAGATTTTGGCCATATTACATTGTTTAGATTGAGGATCACTGACGAGGGTGAAATACCCGAAACGTGCATGTCTGGTCCATGCAGTAAATTAATCGACTCTAAAATGATGCTAATGAATTTGAAAATATTTAACATTCAAGAGGAGAAAGAACTCACTCCAACTCTTGAGAACTTCGCTGTTCTTACTTGGCTTAGATTAATTCATGGTGACGTACCTTAACCCGTTAAGCAGCGCTATGGCACCGAGCTACATACAAGGACACTCGCTTCAACTCGTCCTGAAATATCATAAGCTCTGAATTCTCTAATTGAGGAACTTCAGTCTACTGAAGATGCGAAGGTAATTCGTAGTATTGCTAATACGTACACTAAAAACAAAATATGACCGAGGACAAGCAATCGCTCCCCATCTTGTCCAATATGCAAAGCCGCAGGCAGACCACATACACATTTCTTTAGCAAGTGAAATTACCTACCCCCAGATGTAAAAAATATTCATGAAATCATGAAACCTAGGCAAATTTTCGAGGTTTATAATTTGTCTGCAGACTCCGATCATGATGACAACAGTGGGTATAATTAAGCCTCATGTACAAACTCTCCTACTTCTGAATCTTGAGCTAAGCTTACTTGCGATTCAGTCAGTGCCAATCGTGTTCAGAGTGAACAATCCCCTTATTTGGATGTTTTTCATGGCCATTACACTGTAAGGCTAACAATAGACTGACTCGGGTGCAGCAGGTAATATGATGCGAATCTCGTATGCACATTTCTCGGAATTAAAATCAGTAAAGGAACTGAGGCTATGCCCCAAGCTGACGGACTATCTCATCTTAAAGTAATTGGAAAAGAACGCACTGTATTTCTCTTTGGCAAGCTCAAAATCTACTTTGAAGGTCTAGCAGTAAAAAATCTAGACGTAGATGTACTAGTAAGAATGCCATGTATGAGGAATAATGACATTGTCATCCGTCCGGCAAAAAAAAAATGATATCCGTATTGGAGAGAGCAATATGTACACATATAATGCTAGCAACAATAGCTCAAAGCGCCATTCAGTTTTTCGAGCTGAAGTTCATAGTGCCCCAAATATGACCGGGACAGTATATTGAAGTTCGCCTTGGAACCTCGTTTAACTTATGCACCACACGACCGATAGATTTCTCCAATGATGATCACTAGGGTCAACGGCAGAAATCGGGCAAACAGGAACATTTTTGTCAGCTTAGTCTCACTGACTTAATCATGATATTGACACCCAGTCATCTGATAACAGCACATCCACCTATAACCTTTCATCAAAGCCTCTTAAAGATGTTATCCATTCTTTTGGCGTTAAAGTAGACCCCGACAACCAGCTACCGAGTGATACTTTGTCTCAATTCCAGTCAACTTTAAAGGATTTCAACGATGTCTTTGATCCCAATTTCAAGGGATATAATGGCGCTGTGGGTCCATTTGAGGCTGTCGTTAATATGGAGATCATTCCCTTTTTTATACAGCCACCACAAAGAAAAGGCAGATTACCACAATACTCTAAAGGCCAACTCCAACAATTACTAAATAAGTTTGACGAGCTCGGGGAAATAGGTGTTTTTCAAAGCCTGAATATCTAGGTATCACAATAGAACACCTCAACCCATCATTTCTGGTGAAAAAGGCAAATGAAAGATTCCGTTTAGTCACTGCATTTGCAGATGTACATGTAGGCAGGTATGCTAAACACCAATCGTCTTTAATGCCTAATGTAGATGGAATATTGAGACAAATTGCGCAATGGCCATACATTATTTCTACAGACCTTACAAATGCGCTCCATCAGATTCCTCTTTCCAGAATTACTGAATTACTGTGGAGTCGTGACACCCTTCAAAGGCATCCGTATATACACCCGCTGTGCTATTGGTATGCCTTGTTCAGAAACCACACTCGAAGCTTAAGAGCTCAGCAGGGTACATGGAGATCTCATACAAAAAGGGACTGTTGTCAAGCTGGCAGATTACCTTTACTGCGGAGGAAACACACCAACAGAACTACATGGCAACTGCAAATGGCGTTAATTACGTGCATAAAAAACCGTCATCGCGCCAAAGCAAATATCTATCCTTCATTGGCTTTGGGAAAACGGCACACTATCAGTTAGCCTTCATCGAATTTCCACACTTGTGTCATGCGAAAACCAACTTATGTCACAGGAATGCGATCATTTATTAGGGTCTTTCGTATACTAAGTCGAGTAATACCTAACTCATCAGAAATAATAAACCCCTTCGAGAGCGAGATTGCTGGAAAAGAATAGAAGGATCAAATCACGTGGACCGGCACTCTTCTAGATCATTTCGCTAGGGCACAGGAGGCCTTAAAGCATACTGAAACAATAACGCTACCAAGAGCAAGTGACCAACTTTGGATCGTTACAGAATATTAGCTGAATTACAAGTTCGACACAATTTTAGTATTTTTTGTGTTAATTTTAAAATACTCTGGGTATCGCATTAGTCTTGTTTGTGTTAATTTTAAAATACTCTGGGTATCGCATTAGTCTAGCGTACTATGTAAAGCCATTTGATCTCTACGTCTGACACATGTGTAGTTCACAAATTATACAGAATGTTATCTGTAGACGAATCGTATTTAAATCATCTAAAAATTGTAGCGTAATGGCTTTTTATGTGTGTTTAGTCAATTACCTCATTCATTTTAAAGCATTGATGTTTTGAAAAGTCTTTGTACATGTTGAGTTTTGAAAACTATACATTACCCAATAAAAGCGGGAAGGATTCTTCCATTTTAGAGATGGGATGTCTATTCGTTCATGAAAGGGTAAAGGGGGTTCAATCGTAATAAGAATACTTTTAAAAATTCAACTTTGTGAAATTCTCAACAAAATGCATTCAAGATCCGAGACAAGTAGTAGATACTTGGCAATGTAACAATTCTTTGACGTTCTTCTGGTCCCTTCTGGAACAAATTAATTGATCAAAACATTCATATAACTTGATATTTGTAGAAAAAGTATTATGATCTACACACATTCAGCTCATCTGCATTATATATAAGAAGTACCAAACTATTTGGGACTACGATTTACCAAGAATGAATGTACAGATTAATTCCATAAAGACACGTTATATTCACAAAAACTAAGAATTACACAAAGAAGAATTTTAACATAGAAAACGCTAACTTACTCTTATTTGAACCGTTCAGTCCACAGTCAGTTTTTAAAAAGAACTTAAATTGCCGCATATGAATGCAATACCACTTGTCTGACAAAGCGCCTTCTTGCATCGTTGCACTATTCAAAAAAAGGAATGGGTAGATGAATAAGTGCGTTCATAAGGTACCTAATTCATTGCTGTTATTACGCAATATTGCTGTGTAAGTTGTACAATAAGACACACGTGTGATGGACTCGACGTTATAGAATGAGGTCATATAATTGTTGAATTTAGTTTCCTCCTCCTAATGTTGTATCCTCTTTTTGTGCATTAATGATATTCGACAAAAGATCTTACTTTTTGACAGTATTTAAATTCGGAAAGATAAATATACAATATAATATAAATGTATAATGAAAAACAAGAAATGATCAAAATGGTCTTTTTGCAGACCGAGGACTTTATATATACAATAGAAATGGGCGAGTAGAAACACGATGCAATTGCAGTGATCATAGACATGTTAAACGTCTTCAAATTCAATGTAACACGGGGATAATACGCATCATCTATCATCGAGCAAACATAGATTAACAAGACTACCATAAGAATATGGTTGCAGTACCCATACCAATACACCTAGACGCCCTCATGCAAAAGCTCAGAGTGGACAATCAAACAGGAGATGCAAAAGGGACAAGGAACAGTAAACTACACATCAAGCGACCTAAGACGAAACATAATTAACACTTGGGGAGGAGCCTTATGATCCAGCAAATTATTTCATTGTATGATTTTCATTTTTAAGATGGTATATTCCGAATAAAGTCTGGGTGATTTATTGTGATAAAAAAATTATTCGGCGGCAACCCCTTTCTCAACTTTGAAAAACAAATGTCACAGACTTGCAAACGAAGCAGACGAAGACAATCTTGTTATAGATAATTGCATTATTGCATTAGCGTCATCACAGTCATGGTCTATGGCAAATGAATGGCATTCCACAACGATTTCTTTCATTTCATCAATTAAATTAATATTAGATAGACTGACTATTCCCTTCATAACATCCTTGCATCCAAAATACTAACTAGTCGACAATATTTATGTTGATCAAATCAATGATGTGCTTAAATCACATGCTTTAACGTTTGTTTAGCAGATCATGTAGTGCTTTATATGAACTATTTTAAAAACAAAACAAAAATTGGCTACCCTTTAAAATCCCTTACGATAATTAAATATTGATAAGCTTTTGTTTTATATGAGATAAGAGTACTAGACATAAAGTTTGACAATACATAATGAAAGATTCGCAAATGTTGTTACATCGTTCTGTTATTTTTGTAAATAGTACAAGATAATCGAACAATATTATGGCAAGACAAGCAAGAAGATTTTGTGGCCAATGTAGTGGATTCAATGGAATTGGTAACGTGCATCCTGAGAGAGAGAGAGAGAGAGAGAGAGAGAGAACATGACACGAATGTAAAAATCTGTAAAACAATGTATATATAAGACAAACGATATAATAAAAAGAAAATATATCAAAATAACATAAAGTATTTTCGACTGCAACTTGTAAATAAACAATTACAATGACTGTTTATTTTCATCAACCAATGTCGTCAAATTTGTTCTCAATGGAAAAAGTACAATTTGATACAATGTCAAATTTGTGTGTATTCAAGGTTGTTCAGAAAAGATAGAACAGTGAGTTCTGCTCTGCTCGAAATTAGGCAAGAAAGATGTCAAAGGAGGGTAAAATATGTACGAAAAAATGTTAAGTTTCCAAATTCAGATTCGCTAAAGCTTGTACATGTACCCAAGCTTCTATATGACACAGGGCTTTAACAAACACATCCGCCATTACCAATGACGTAGTGACCTCTTATTCAGTTTTTAAAAATATCTTTTCAACAAGAATGCGAAAAATTGTAAAATTTGTATCCTTGGGTAAGTGTATTTCAATAGCGTTAATGAATGTATTCTAAACTTGTGATCAATTTGCATGGATTGAAATCGAACCTACATATTTCAACCACCGTCAGTGCACAATATCACATGTTGATCGCGAATCAGAAAACTTGTATCTTCGTTGTTTTTTGGGGTGTTTTGATTTTTTTTTTCGTTTTTGTTTTTTGTTTTTTGGGGTTTTTTGTCTTTGGTTGTATTAATATGGTTGTGGAGAGTTAAAGTACCAGAATGCATAAGAGTTTTTGGTACTATTAAACTGTTTGGAAATCTGCTCTGCGAATAATGTTTTGTTAACTGAAAAAGGCAATTTCTAGTTGCGAATTTATTCACTAAATAATTCAACTTTAAAAAAATATTTGTTTTGATTGATACCAGTTCGTAGATGAAAATTGAAATAGAAGAGCGAATTTTTCAAATAAAGGTCTTCTTTATCTTATTTGCGATCAAATGAAAACATTTGTGTATTAATCTACCACATGGTAAGCACTTCATTATTTTATATCATTCTTACATGAAATGTTTCGCGCAATGTATTATCACATCATTCGGGTCAATTACCCAAGTTGAATTATCAAGTTATATAAAAGACAATTGAAGATCTATTTCATAATGAATATGAAAGAAAGGTCAAACAAAAGAAAAAACATGGCGCCAACTTACTCTAGATCGAACCGCTCAGTCAACAGTCAATTTTTAAAAGGATCTGAAATTGGGTAATATGAATGCAATACCATGTTGTCTCACAAAGTTTCTTCTTGCACTATTTAACCATCCAATGAAATCGACGGGTATATGAATAAGGTGGTTTCGTGGTCACTTATTCATTAAGTATATTACGCAATAATGCAGCTTAATGGTGAAACGTTCAGAAAACATACAACACAAATTAATATAATATAATCAATCCTGAACAAGATCGACACATTATTACATACATCAGATGTTAAACGTCTTCAAATTCAAAAGTATTATTTAAGAACAAAAAAAAAAAAAAAAAAAAAAAATCAGCTTGGACCAGACATGCACCTTTCGGATATTTAACTCTCGTCAGTGATCCTCAATCTAAAGAATGTAATATGGCCAAGCAGTGTGAAAGTTATGTCCAACAATGTACTGAAAGACGTAGCAGGATGAGACGGATTTGATGCTACAGGACCAAGAAATTTTGATAACAGAAACTTTCAACGGCGTTGAAGAAACGATCAACCGAGGTTGATCGATCTTAGCTACATGTGCCCTCGGGGACTCCTGGTCCACCAGCAGTGACACTCACCAAGTGGTTCAAATGTTAAACGTCTTCAAATTTAATCGTATTATTTTACATATAGGTTTCTGCATGGATAGAAAGATTTTCAGTAGAACTTGAAAATTAAAATATTTGTAACTTCATTTTCATAGAAGTTTTCGTAACAGAATGTGCTCCAAAATTTCTGTGAATATAGTTTTGACCGTTCCAATTCCATTCTTTAACAGACAGACTTTGTGAATTTTCTCACGGCTTTAACTTGCAGTATGTTTGTCATGTAAAATTTACATCAACGCCAAAAACGGGAGCTAAATTCTTCAAAAATCTGAATTTTCAACAAAATGTTATAATAAGGTTCTTGACATCATTTTGTGTCATCTTGTTTTTGTTCGTACACAAAAATTACGTATAGGTGATTAGGCCTTTTTTCTCCTTCACACACACCTTTCTACCAATCATATACATGTATCCATAAGGTGACTCAATATTAAAAGTTTGTAAAACTACGTTTTGGCTTCACTTCCTTCAAGAGTTTAAGCTATTCTATTCTTTATGCACGTGGATTTTTCTTAGACAATAAATAAATGGTGCTCCAAAAAATAAAATTAAATCCTTGACTAGCCCTTTTGGGGTGTCAAAGGACTGTCATTTGATAAAAAAAAACCCTCCAAATCCTTTTACTATTCTGAAAAATTAGTCCAAATTAGATTTGCATTTTAGCAAATAAATACATGAAATAAAATATGGAATTATTATCATTGTCTGTCTCGGTCAAAGTGCACCAGTATCGGGATTGGAATCAGTAAGAAATGTAAAAGTTTCGACTAACGGCATTCCGCAGTAACAATCAAATCAAAGAAGTACAAATGTAATAAACTCCTAGGTTTTGATCCTTCACTAGCCCTTTGGGGGTGTCAAAGGACTGTCATGTGATAAAAAAACACCTCCAAATCCTTTTACTATTCTGAAAAATTAGTCAAAATTAGATTTGCATTTTAGCAAATAAATACTTGAAATAAAATATGGAATTATTGTGAGTGAATATCACCTTTTTTATTTTGGGTGACATGACATGTAATCAACTCGATGATCACATGTAAACAATCAATATCGCCATTTTCAATCTTTTAATTTAGAGCAAACTACCTACGGACTTTTATTTTTTCATATATACGTTTACATATCACGTCAATGAAAATGCAAAAAACACCTGCAAAGTGTCTCCCCCCTCCGATGTAAAAAAAGGTATTCTGCATTTGCGCATTCTCTTTTCTAAGTTAAAGGAAATTCATCTCTAAGTAGGACTGATCTTTGTTCATTTAAAATACATGTACTAATGAATGAAATAATAAAAGAAATTCTAGTTTTCTGTGTAAATTTTCTTAAAACAGTTAAGGATTGTATAAGATTTCGAGTAACTGAGATATTTGATTTTGCAGATAATTTTTGAAACGTAGGCATTTAAATGCAAAGTTCTATACGTGGCGAGTGACGCATGCATATATTTATAGTCAGTGCACTATATCAACTATGTGCACATATTGATCGAGAAACAGACTTGTACTTCAATATACTTATTATTAGTTAAAACTACCCATTTATGTTTCTTATGGAAGAAAAAGATATTCTTTTTACTTCCATTAAGCATAAGATTAGGAAATCAGGGCTTAGCACCATAAATATCGAAAAATTCTCAGACAAAATTTGGTCTTAGACTTATGAAAATTCTCAGCTGAGAATTTGCCTCAAGTCTAAGAAAGTTTTACACCACGATCAAATCTAAGAATATTCTCCTAAGTTAAGAATTTTCTCAGCTGAGACGGCAGTTGCTAATGACGACGTCATCTTCAAGACGCACTTGTTACGTATGTATGTTATGTATATGCATTTACACTTCCGTTTAGAAAAATATCCTCGCTAGTGTTGCACATGTATGTGTGGTACTTTAAATTCATATTGCAGACAGATGGGAAAATTGCATTTGGTTTTGTCATGCGTCACGAATGAGTAATAAATACGAGACAGCTTTCATGAACGGGCATTTTAAATTTCCGATTCATTATGTTACATGCAAATACTTCAAAACTTGTAATAATGCAAATTTTCCGTTTCGTTCACAAGTTCGATACAGATCGTTAGAAGTTTTAAAGAGCTCTTCTATACAAACGTATTATAACACATGTTGTATGAAGTCTTACTTTCTTCCGGTTGTTATGTTATTACGTAAACCTTATGTACATGTTTAATAAATGCACATATCAGGAGGAGTAAGTGATATTGAAAGGGAAAAAGAGGGTAAATTGAACATGACAACAATTGATATGAAGCTAAAGTAAGAGACGGACTTTAACCATTCTAATTTGAGAGATTTATCAAATATTCGGGAGAAAAATAAAGCAAGAGGTCCGAGAAGACGGCAATCGCTCACCTGAAAACTATGTTAACTAAGCATATCAAGAAGATAATAAAAGGGAAAAAATTGACTTCAAAGTGGAACGAAAATTAACAACACTTCTTAAGACATCTTACTAGATCATTCTGTCATCCTGATGCTTTCAGTTCTGAAGAAGAAGTTTGTCAAAGGAGGGTACCTCCGTGGCACACTTTTGCCTTAGGTGGCGCCACCTGTTGACGGATCCAGACGGAAATCAACAACACTTGTAGGGGACCATGAGTACTTCGTTCTTACCAAGTTTCATCAAAATCACTTCAGTGGTTCTGGAGAAGAAGTCGAAAACGTCGAAAAGTTTACGACGGACACCGGACGGTGCGCTATGGCTATAGCTCACCTGAGCTTCGCTCAGATGAGCTAAAAAGCACATGAAAGCAAGTAACCGATCTCCTCTAAAAAATCCATCTACTAGCACTATGACAATATTTAGGTTGTAAAAAAGAATAATGGAAATTAAAGTGTATTTTTGGAGGATTTTTTCAGATTTTTTTAGAGTGTTTGAAATGAGAAATGGCTAAATTCTTATCTTCTGTGAATAGAGTAAGGACTTTTCTTAGCGTCGGCGTAAGGTCCTGTGTTAAGGTAGTGCAACTGCGTCACTTTACATAGCATTTTAATCATATCAATTGTAAAGTATGGTAAGCTTTATGCTTGGTAAGGTACTATAAACTATAATATTTTCTGAAAAGTAATGATGCCCTGAGTACAGATATAAGACTCCCAGGTTTAAAAAAATCAAAGGAAGAAAACTCTTGTACAACTTTGTTATTTTGCATATGTTATATAGAGACAATAGACAATTTAAATGCTTCATCGGTTATTTCCATTTGTTTTTCTGGCCCCAAAATTATTATTTCTGAGCAGTGGACATGATAACTTTTCAGAAATGCCTTATTGTACATCGGATACCTGAAGCAAGTACGATACTCGACCGATATATACTTCATAAAGCTTGTTTTACATAAGTCGTATGATTTTTTTTTTGGTCGTGCGATTTTAAGCTTGATTGACGCAGAGAGATCGAAGACAGTTTTGCAGTAGATCGCAGAGGTCTAAGTGGCCATGCGGTAGACATGTGAAGGTCGTGCGACTGCCGTACGATATTTGCAGCTTCAAGAATTCTCGTCTGCCGCAAGCAAGTCGTGCAGCAGCCGTGTGATCTACTAGGGCTACCATAAGGCAGCCATGCGACTGCCGTACGTCAGTTATAATTGTTTGCAAGTAATCGTTGCAAGACTGCCGTACGGAGGTCGTACGTCTGCCGTACGACTGTCGTTTGAATTCGTCCAATGTAGAATACTATAAATTGAGTAACATAAGATGGCAGAAATACAATAATGGTGGTATTAAAATAAATGCAGTTAAAAAGGATTCAAGGAAAAAGGGCATATTCTTAGCACATTTGACTTTGAAGTATATGACCTCGGAGTGGCATGCTCTTTTAAAAATGAGAAAGCCTTAATTTGCCTGGCCTTTCTCTTGGTAATTGTTTCTGCTGCCTGCCCAAACTTATGCTTAAAAATTTTACCAACTCCTGTCTTCCTATTAAGGAACCATCTATATATATTCTTGTCTCAAGATACAATGAGCGTATGGTTTCAGAACATATCCGGTTGGATAGGATCTTCAATAATCGTACGGGTGTCGCACGATTACAAAAGGTGTCCTGCGATTTTCAACATTTATGGCAGTCGTAAAGCAGTCTTGTGTTTAATAAATGTTGTCTTGGAATCGCAAAGATAATGTGCAAGCTAAGAGTTCAGTCTGCGACGTTGCTACGAGCTTGCGAACAAAACAATTCGTACGGCAGCCGCACGAAACCTAGCGAATTTTATTTAAAAAAAGGCGATTGCCGAGCGCCGTACGGCTAATGTGAAAGGGGATTTTCACGTTAAGTGTTGTTTGCAAATGTCCTTTTCTTCAAATGTGAAGTATATTCGCTACATGATACATGTATCTTTGAAAAATGATTTAAATAAATTTGAACTTTAATCAAAATGATATGTCATTCATGATATCGACGAAAACAAAGAATGTCTATCCATCAAATATTATGATATGAATTAGGCCACATTAAAATCATCTTGTAAAACATCATCTTTGTCTAGAAGGGATTGGGCAACAGAATGTTTTCATAATTTGAATAATCGCACGCATCTTTAACAATGTTGAAATGTCTTCAAATTCAATAGCATTATTCAACGACAGATAAACTTGCAGCATGGACCAGACATGCACGTTTCGGATATTTAACCCTTCTCACAGATCCTCAGTCTAAACATTGAAATATGGCCAAAGAGTGTGAAAGTTAATATGACCAAAAGTTTACCGAAAGACGTAGCAGGATTGGGTGGGATATGATGCTACATGACCCACGTTTTAGAAATTTCAAGAAATTGTGAAAACAGAAACTTTAGAATGCGTTGAAGAAACGATCAGACAACCGAAGTTGATCAAACTTGGCTACAATTGCTCTCGGGGCCTCCTGGTCCACCCGCAGTCACACTCATAAACAAAATGCATGTGGTTTTGAAGGCAGACACATAAACAGAAAATATCACCGTAAACATTCTGACAATTGAAATAAATGAATTCATTATTATATTGCATACTTGGCAAGTGAACATTTAACAAAATCTGGTTATAAAGTGACCTTGACCAACGAACATAAGTCTAAACACCCATATTCAAAATCACAGGGACAACAAGCACAACAAGTCTCACAAAGGAACATGGAAGACCAGCCATTTAACAACATAAAAAATGAAAGAAAAAAAAACCGCATATACCAGCAATGTTAAAAGGAAATCGGTGCCGACTTACGTCACTTGCCAAGTCAGCTATAACCTCAGAAATTGTCGAGGTATTCCAAATAAATGGTGTCTGTATTTTTTTTTTGCTTGTCAGCTTTTGATATAAACATTTACCAGATGATACACCCTTTATTCAGTTACATGAAGCCATTTCAAAAATACATGTTATGATAACACGTAGGATATTGCCCCTCTTGAATGTGATTGGTCATGTTTGGAACCTTATCACATATCTATATCGGAATTTGTCTGTCATTTGTTAAAAATGTACCCTCCAGAAAACTACCGATAATTTGCATTAAAGATATATATACATGTATATATATATATTAATTTTCCCCATTTTTGAATTTCAATCATTTCTTTTTCACGACTGACCATCATCACGAAGACGACACTCTATGTCTCAAAATTACTTTGCAAAAAGAATTACATTAAAATTGAGGGCTTTATTCCGAAAATTTATAAAATTTGCTAAAATTTCTAACTATGCAATATAATTCAAAATTTTAGCAGTTTTCTGGAAAGACAGTTACTCCTCGGGTGATAACATACATGCACTCGCTGCAGCCGGCTGAGGGCGGATTGCATTACGTACTCCCTCTTTTTATATCCATTAACATATTCATCTGTGTTGCATCGGCCCCTGCGTTTTGCGCTCTTGTTTGTGTGCGGTCATCTGACGTTTTACACCACGTTCTTCGAGACCTCTGGGTAATCGGAAAGTGGGAGGGTTGTGCGCACGTAATCCAGAATGTCCCATAGGCGAAAAACGAAAAAAGGTGGGATGATTATTTTATAATCAATCATTAGAGCAGTAAAATAGATTAAAATTGCCAATTTTTCTTTAATAATGTCGAAGGGTTCCAACTCTATACCTTCTTGAAGAAAATTCCAAACCAGTTTCCATGCACCAGACACGTGTTTCGGATATTAAATTCTCATCAGTGATGCTTCTAGCGGAGCCAACAAAAATTATTATAGTACCGCCCTCTTTAATTTTTTGAATTTAGATTTGTACATTTACATTACAGGGAATCACAGCTCCAGATTTCATGAAGGGTCGATTCAGTAGCATATCCAAATAAAATCTATGTTTAAAATAGCATTGAAGGGATGGTTCTAAGATGTTTAAAAAAAAGGAGGGGATCTCCAACAACACTAGGTTGCAGCACCCACAGCAAAATCCCAAAACACCCATGCAAAAAACACAGAACAGATACCCACAGAAAGAGACGCAAAAGGGACAAGGAACACCAACTCACAACATAGAAACATAAAAGACTACACATAAACCAACGAGACCAATGGGCAACCGGTGCCGACTTAGGACGGCCATCTGCCAAGTAAATAGCAGACGGTGTGGTTATCCTGGATTACGTGCGCACAACCCTCTCACTTCTCCAGTTACCTAGAGGTCTCGAAGAACGTACAAATGTGGTGTAAAACAACCTCCTCACTGTAAGATGACGTCACACAAACAAGACCGCGAAACGCAGAGGCCCCAGAGACACAGATGAATATGTAAATGGATATAAAAAGAGGGCATGCGTAATACAGTCCGTGCTCTGCCGGCTGTAGCGAGCTCATGTATGTAATCACCCGAGGAGTCCGACTGACATTCAGAGAGGACAGGTGGTCGGGGCCCTGTCTTCTCTAAAGAGGTTTGGACAGGGCCCGTCATGGAGTCCCGTCGTCACAGTCAGTCAGAGTGCAAGTCTTAAGAATGCGCTCGTACAAGACTGTATATTGGTCAAGTACCAAGCTTAGTGTCCGTCTGGTGACATTAGGATCATATCCACGGTATAAAAGGCGTTTGATGACTCTGACGCATTTTCGATACATATGCTGTCTACCTTTGATCCTTCTTATTTTGTTAATTATGTCACCATAAAATGCAGGTTGTGAAATACCTAAAGTAATATACTCCGTTGCTTTTATGGGTCCGAATTTCAAAAGAAGTTGATCATAATTTTTGTAAAATTTCCAGAAAGTCTTTACTAGTTTGTGAAAGCGAAAACCTTGACCTAAAAGTTTCTTTGTAATTTGCAGATTTCTATTATGAAAATCCAAAACATCAGTACATGCTCTAGCATACCGGATGAGCTGTGAAATATAGATACCGTATGACGGTAATCTAGGGACATCACCGTCAAGCCAGGGGAAATTTACTATGTTGAATCCAAAATCATCTCGTTTGTCATATACACTTGTATGGATTTCTCCATTGACAATTTTGATATTTAGGTCCAAAAATGGTGTTTCAGTGTCTGTAAAGTTTGCTTTGTTTAGAGTCAATTCTTGTGGATAAATAACATCTTTATACTTTTCAAAAACAGGATTATCGATAGTAAGAATATCATCAAGGTACCTAGAAGTACTTATGAAGCATTTCACATCATCATGTTTTCTTTGCTTTTGAAGATTTTGAATAAATTCCTTTTCATATGTGTATAAAAATAAATCTGCAACAAGAGGCGCACAATTTGTACCCATAGGAATCCCTACAACCTGCTTGTAGAGATTCTCACCAAATCTTACATAAATGTTGTCCAAGAGGAAGGACAAGGCACTACACAGGTCGCTACATGTCCATGATTTGTATGATTTGTATTCTGTAGCGGAAAAGAAACCCTTTGATTCAGATGTACAAATATAAAGTTTCCCCTCTCGATTATAGCACCATTTAATGAGTTTGGACAATTGATCATTGATCTTGTCGTGAGGAAGCGTGGTGTACATATTTGAAAAATCGTATGAAGCAATCGTATTGGCTTGAAAATTTCTAGATTTTATCTTGTCAATCACATCCCCGGAATTTTTTATAGACCAAAATAAATTTACATCATTCCTGTTAAGAACAGTTTCACAATATTTTGCAACGTGTTCCTTTACCGCCGTGAGGGCTGACGTCAGATGTCTAGACAAACTTGTAGTTGAGCAGTTGCTAGAATTAGCAATGTATCTAAATTTGTAAGGAGATTTGTGCAGTTTTGGTATGCAGTATATTGTAGGAAGATCCAATTAAGAAATAGGGATGTTGAATGAAGAAATTTCACTGCTATGTTTGCTCAAAATGTTAGGGACACTTTCATTGCTTTTGATATAAGTATTTGTAGACGAAAGTTCCGAAACTAAAGTTGATATATAGTAAAGTTTTCATATGATTATGGTGTTGTTGGCTGCTTTATCTGCAGGAGCGAAGACAAATTTTTCATGTAAATTACGTAATTTGGATTTAAAATATCTTTCAGATCTAGAACTTGGATTTTCAAAAAGATGAGGATTTTTGTGGAAGTTGTCTATTCGAATGTCAGTAATGTCCAAAATGAGGTTTTTCCAGTCATTCAGAGAATGCGATTCGACTTCTTCCGATTTACACCATCGTTTGGTATAGTTATCTAAGGCTTCCTTTAGTACTTCGCGACATTTAATAAAATCTATCTTGGACGGGATTCTATACTTAGGTCCTTTTTTGAGAAGACCACGGAGCTGCCTGTCTTGGATAATTGAAAAGTCACCTGTAATAATATGACCAGCTGGTTTATATAGATATTCAGATGTTGCACATTCTCAAGAAGCAGGACATGATTCAAGTATTTTAGGATCTGATGTAACTTTGTTGTAGTTAAAAACGAAATTTCGAATAGGTCTCTTATATTTGTAACAAATAAGAGGAGGTTCTAAATTTTCAAAATATTGAGGAATAGCACTTTGTACACGATGATCCCGAAAAATATTAGAGATGTTAAGAAGATCGAATCCTTTGTTAATAAATGGAATTTTTAAGAATCGTTTTTTAGGTGGGATGTTTTTAACAACTGGATAAAGTTTATTCTGTGCGAATGCAACAATGATATTAAGTCTGAATCAATCCGTATTTCTTAAGAATGCAACCAGTGCTTCATCCAAGATAGATTTCAATTGAACTGCTGGAACTGATGAGAGAGCATGAAGCAGTTCATGTCTGCCGCCGTTGCGAGCAATGATCAGAAGATCGTTGAGGGTACGGTGTAATCTAGATCTTATTCTGAGTTTTCGGTTTCGTCGTCTTCCGTGAGACCTATGCTTCCGTTTAGTGTTTGGGCGGATTGAAAATACATTAATATTAGTTGACGTCGAGGAAATGTTTCCTTGTCCATAAATTTGATCGTTTAGACCAAGGGGGTACGCAGTTTGGAGTTTTGTGATCCAGGCAAGTTCAGCTTGTAGTCGGCGTTTTTTAATTTCCGTTTTACTAAGATTTTTAAGTTTAGAAAAAGACTGAACCGGTGTAATAGTTATATCCGAAATGGAATGATTGTATTTAACGAAGTGATTATAAAGGAAATTTCTTTGTTTTTTGTGATGTGAGTTTCTTATCTGATACGAATGACTTCTAAAACGAGATTTTAAGGCCTGACCTGTTTCTCCAACATATTGGGCGCCACATCCCCTAGCGTTTCATGTTATAACATAAATGACATCTTGGTACGATCAATCGATGTCGTTTTCAATCTCAATTTTAAAAGTCTGCCCGTTAACACTTGATTTAATTGTGGAATTGCAATTGATGAGCGGACACATGCCGCATCTCTTCCCTTTGCACGTAGAAACTGCTGAGAACCCTCTATGTTTGTTGTTAAATGTAGAGCCTGCAGATGGAGAAGTAGGTGTAATACGTCTACGGGATTTCAATTTAAGAGGTGAAAGAAGTACTCTGGGTGAGGAAAAAAGTTTATTACTGTTAAAAGTCGATGATGGGAAAGTTACTGTAGTGATAGAGGGTAATCTCAAAGGAGTAAGTTTAATACGAGGCGACCTTAAAAATGCCATAGTGAGATGATCAAAGAAGGGTGAGTAGAGATCCTGCATGGAAGACACTACAACAAAGTCAAGTTAGAGAACGAAATGGAATTAAAACACTTCAAACATCGGGTCACGGGGAATCGTATTACCAACTCCACACTGCAACACGAAATAAGTGTAGATATAAAAAAAACTCCTTTTATTTCGATATTTATCTGTGAAATGGCTAGTTTCCGAAATAGCAAATATATATATATATATATATATATATATATATATATATATATATATATATATATATATATATGTATATATATATATATATATATATATATGACGGACGTGTTTTTAATTGGGGGATTTTTCGTTTCATTTTACTTAGTCAATCAAGTCCCTTACGTTTATATAGAGTGGGGGGAGGCGGTTTTTTGTTTGATTTTACTCACTTGATTATATGTTACTGAATCAATCAGGGATCATCTTTTCAGTTTTTTTTTTATTTTGAACCTATAGAAGTCTTGGACGTGTTTCTATCGATCAGTCCGTCCAGATTTTTTGGCAGCGGGTGTTGCATGCAAACAGGAGACGCTGACTCTACCTAGGCACCTGGTCTCGCCCCTCGCGGGGTCTACTTTGGTTCATGAATTGAGAATATTACCCACCTGGCTACTAGTTATAGCCTTTCGAGCTTCAGTATAGTACAGGTTCTGACTAGCATGAGAGTGTGTGTATGTTTTTTTTTATGTACTTTGTGTCCGAACGGAATGAGGGACGTACTGTCCCTTGTTCCGTCTGGATACAAGTACATATTCGTGTATCCAGAGAGCTCAAGGGATGTAATGTCCCTTCCGCTGGGTTTAAACACGTTTAGTGTCGTGGTCGCTTGTACCTTTTTTGTGCTTTTATATCTTTTTTTTCCAAGCGACGTGCATTCGCCCTTTGTTGGGCTGATCCGACATTGTCTGAATAGTGAACGTGGTTGTTTTCACCTCTTTTGTGCTGTCTATATATATATATATATATATAAAAGCACAAAAAAGGTACAAGCGACCACGACTGTGCTGTCTATATATATATATATATATATATATATATATATATATATATATATATATATATATAAAAGCACAAAAAAAGGTACAAGCGACCACGACACTAAACGTGTTTAAACCCAGCGGAAGGGACAGTACATCCCTTGAGCCCTCTGGATACACGAATATGTACTTGTATCCAGACGGAACAAGGGACAGTACGTCCCTCATTCCGTTCGGACACAAGTACATAAAAAAAAAACATACACACACTCTCATGCTAGTCAGAACCTGTACTATACTGAAGCTCGAAAGGCTATAACTAGTAGCCAGGTAGGTAATATTCTCAATTCATGAACCAAAGCAGACCCCGCGAGGGGCGAGACCAGGTGCCTAGGTAGAGTCAGCGTCTCCTGTTTGCATGCAACACCCGCTGCCAAAAAGTCTGGACGGCCTGATCGATAGAAACACGTCCAAGACTTCTATAGGTTCAAAATAAAAAAAAAAGCTGAAAAGATGCTCCCTGATTGATTAAGTAACATATTATCAAGTGAGTAAAATCAAACAAAAAACCGCCTCCTCCACTCTATATAAACGTAAGGGACTCGATTGACTAAGTAAAATGAAACGAAAAATCCCCCAATTAAAAACACGTCCGTCCTGAAGAGAGATACTCACTAAACTGACAACGAGCGGGTCAGTGTGAATAGAAAGTCATATCACGAGAGGCCCACATAAAGGAGTTTAAAAATACAAACTGTAAAAATGAAAAATTATAAGGTGTAAAGAACGAATCTAGCTACCGTCGTCGGTTTCGGAGATTGACGAAAGAAAACACCCAGTCAGAATCTACCCACTGGCACGCTCCTTGTCACCATGGACGTTACCTCACTTTACACGAACATCCCTCATGAGGAAGGAATCGAAGCATGCAGAAAAGTATGGGACCTTAGACAAAACAAACGACCATCTACGGAATCTCTTGTGAAACTCGTCGAGCGTACTCTTAAGCTGAACAACTTCATGTTCAACGGTGACCATTACCTACAGATAAATGGTACTTCGATGGGCACAAAAATGGCACCGTCGTATGCTAACATTTTCATGGGGGACTTCGAAGATCGTCTGCTCCGACAGGCCCCTAGCAAACCACTCAGTTGGTTGCGATTCATTGATGACATAGAGATGAAGTGGACTGAGGGTAGAGAAAGACTTGACGAATTCATTGATTTCACGAATAAATTCCATCCATCCATCAAATTTACTGTAGAAATCTCTGATTCCAGCAATGTTTTCCTCGACACCAAGTCCACTCTTCGGGACGGTGGCATACATTTTGATCTTCACACAAAAGACACCGACTCGCACCTATACTTACGAACAGACAGTTGTCATCCTCCCCATGTTTTCAAAGGAATCCCTAAAGGTCTAGCAACTAGAATAAGGCGGATTTGCTCCTCTGATGATTCATTTCATTTAAGAAGTAAGGAACTCTCACAGAGACTGTGTCACCGTGGCTATAATGCTAAGTCTGTACATGAATCTATATCGGCGGTTCAAAGGATTGACAGACAGGACCTTCTCCAGTACAAACCAAAAAGCTTAGGGTCTAGGATCCCTTTAGTTACGACCTTTCACCCGACATTATTAGGCATTTCAGCGATCCTGAAAGATAACCTGTCTACTCTCCACCAATCCAAGAGGATGAAAAAAGTAATTCCTTCTCCCCCCTTGGTCTCGTATAGGAAACCAAGAAGCATCAAAGATCATTTAGTGAGGTCCAGGTTAGATAACCCCAAGCCGGTTGGCTCTTTTTCGACTTGTACTAACAAAAGATGCAAATTGTGCCCGAGATCTCAGACCACTTCTACCTTCAAAAGTACTAATACCGGACATGAATATAAAATCTTGACAAATGTTTCTTGCAAGTCTAGAAATGTGGTCTATCTGATAACATGCAGAGTTTGCCAGAAACAGTACATCGGTGAGACTGAGGATGGCCTGAACATGAGAATCAATAACCACAGGTCATCCATTACCACCGGAAAAATGAACCTACCGGTTGCTCAACACTTTAATCAGGATAACCACTCCTGGGAGGACATGGAAGTTGTACCCATAGACCATAATGTCAGTTGGACTATAGACCAGAGAGTAGCCAAGGAAAACTTTTGGCAGTATACTCTGAAAACCATTGAACCAGACGGCTTGAATAAGCGCTCTGACACTCTTCATATGAGTAGAAAATACTAAATTCGATTTTTGTACTAGGCCTTTATTTCAGAGTCCTTACTTACTATGTTTATGAGATAGGTTCTGCTTGATCTTCCCTCACGGGTACTTTTTTGTAACACGCCCTATTTCTTCCGTTTGGATACGGAGGTCAATTGACGAAACTGTGAACGAGCACTTGACTTCGTCTCAAAACCATATATTTTTCCCTATTTTCGGTTGCCCCTTAAAGCGCACCTTTTTTCATACCACTTTCTATTCATACCGACTCACGCGTGTACAGTTCACCGGTCACTTTGCTACAGTATGGATGTATGTTTTATTGGGGGGTGTTTGCCTTGTTTTTCTTATTTTTAAAGGTGTTGTATGTATTTTTCAATTCATCTCACCTTTTATTTGCCCATTTTTCTCCAGTATCCGTTATTTTTCTTTAGGAACTTAGATAATTTCAATAAATATTCCATGTTCGTAGTAATACCGTTTATCCGCTAGATGGCGGTCTAATTTCATTCATTTTTTCCTGCCATTCATTCCCTCGTTTTACTCTATGATTCCTTTCCTAGCGATCATGTCTAAGCAGAATGGATGGTTCTCACGTCCCCTTTTATTTGTCTGCCTTACATTGTAACGTCCCTCTTCATTTTTTGACTGCCATGGTTTTATGACATGCCTTCCAGAGCATAGCCACATAACACCATTATTTTTCTTTCTCTTTTTTTTTTCATCATATTTTTCTTTTTTCCTTTTTCATTTTTTTTTCTGAATGTATGTTCTGAGTGTCTCCTGAAGAAGGAGCCGAGGTGCTCTGAAAATTTGAGGTAAATTAATTTAATGTCGTGAGTCTCTCGCACCATTTTTGTGCTCTTTATATATATATATATATATATATATATATATATATATATATATATATATATATATATATATATATATATATATATATATATATATATAAAAGCACAAAAAAAGGTACAAGCGACCACGACACTAAACGTGTTTAAACCCAGCGGAAGGGACAGTACATCCCTTGAGCCCTTTGGATACACGAATATGTACTTGTATCCAGACGGAACAAGGGACAGTACGTCCCTCATTCCGTTCGGACACAAGTACATAAAAAAAACATACACACACTCTCATGCTAGTCAGAACCTGTACTATACTGAAGCTCGAAAGGCTATAACTAGTAGCCAGGTAGGTAATATTCTCAATTCATGAACCAAAGCAGACCCCGCGAGGGGCGAGACCAGGTGCCTAGGTAGAGTCAGCGTCTCCTGTTTGCATGCAACACCCGCTGCCAAAAAGTCTGGACGGCCTGATCGATAGATACAAGTACATATTCGTGTATCCAAAGGGCTCAAGGGATGTACTGTCCCTTCCGCTGGGTTTAAACACGTTTAGTGTCGTGGTCGCTTGTACCTTTTTTTGTGCTTTTATATCTTTTTTTTCCAAGCGACGTGCATTCGCCCTTTGTTGGGCTGATCCGACATTGTCTGAATAGTGAACGTGGTTGTTTTCACCTCTTTTGTGCTGTCTATATATATATATATATATATATATATATATATATGATGTCAAATTGATAAAGGGCCAAACAAAGCTTCTTTCAGGTGACAAAGCTGGAAAGAAGTAATTAATGAACTTGACAAACATCAGGTCACGGGGAACGATTTTAACTGCAACGTGAAATAAGTGTTTATATTAATAATGTCGAAGGGTTCCAACTCTATACCTTCTTGAAGAAAATTCCAAACCAATTTCCATGCACCAGACACGTGTTTCGAATATTAAATTCTCATCAGTGATGCTTCCAGCGGAGCCAATAAAATCATTTCAGTACCGTCCTCTTTAATTTTTTTGAATTTAGATTTGTACATTTATATAACAGGGAGTGTGCGGCTCCAAATTTCCTGTAGGGTCGATTCAGTAGCATATTCAAATAAAATAGCATAAAATAAAATAGAGTGATTTCCGATCAAATACTTAACCGTTAGGAAGGA
Organism: Pinctada imbricata; assembly: GCA_033119305.1. NCBI lineage: Eukaryota > Metazoa > Mollusca > Bivalvia > Pterioida > Pteriidae > Pinctada > Pinctada imbricata. Next base: position 26,077,609 of record VSWD01000011.1, on the reverse strand, counting down.
AATTAATGGGAAAGTTGTCTATTCCTACACTGTGCGTATTTCGCGCCTGATGCAATGTATCTTGCTGATAAATACGAAATATAACATTTTTCCAGTTTCCGGATAGAGGATTTTGCCAATTATGTTGATACGATAACCTCATGGTTAATTTCTCTTATCCATCTTTGACATGAAAAGGTATAGAGGCATAATAAACCTCAAATTTGTGTAATATAATACATTTTTGGTGAATTTTCTCTCATCAGTACCCCTACATCTACAACCCGTAATTTCAACATCTTTCACCTTAAGTATTAAAACAAAGTTCCAAAGAATTCTTTAATACATGAGCATGTTTTCCTGAAATAAAGGGACAGCACACGAGAATTAATCGAGTGATTTCGGGGCTAAATCAAGCTCATTTCTTAACACCTCCTTTCGCCTAAACACAAAACAAAGGAGGGGATCTCCAACAACACCAGGTTGCAGCATCCACAGCAAAACCCCAAAACACACAATGCAAAAACATAGAGGAGAAATCCACAGAAACAGACACAAAAGGGACAAGGAACACCAACTTACACCATAGAAGACAAAAGACTACACATTAACCAACGAGACTAATGAGCAAACGGTGCCGACTTTGAACGGCCATCTGCTACACAATTAGCAGAAGATGTGGTTATCCGGATTACTTGCACACAACCCTCCCATTTTTCCGATTACCCAGAGGTATTGAAGAACACACAATTGCAGTGTAAAATAACCTCTTCACTGTATGATGAACATACAAACAGACAGCATGACGCAGTGGCCCAAGAAACACACAGATTGAATTGTAAATGGATATAAAAACAGAAAGCATACGAAGTACAGTCCTTGCTCTGTCAGGTATAGCGAGCACATGCATTTGAACACCCGAGAAGTCCGAGTGGGAGACAGAAAGGACAGGTGGTCGGGTCCTTGTCTTCTCTAAAGAGGATTGAACAGGATCTTGGAGTCCTGTCGGTACAAAGGAGGGGATCTCCAACAACACCAGGTTGCAGCAACCACAGCAAAACCCCAAAACACCCATGCAAAAACACAAAGCAGACAAGCACAGAAAGAGACGCATAAGGGACAAGGAACGTCAACGCACAGCACAGAAACATCAAACATAAAGGACTACACATAAACCAACGAGACCAATGGGCAACCGGTGCCGCTTAGGACGGCCATCTGCCACGGAAATAGCAGAAGGTGTGGTTATCCTGGACAACAGTCTGTCAGAGTGCAAGAATGCGCTGGTACAGTACGTTAGATTGGTCCAGTACCAAGCCAAGTGTCCGTCTAGTGACAGAAGGATCATACCCACGGTATAAAATGCATTTGATGATTTTAACACAATTTCGATGGTAATTCTGACAACCCTTTATCATTCTTGTTTTTCTAATTATATCACCATAAAATGCAGGTTGTGAAATACCCAAAGTAATATACTATGTTGCTTGCATAGATCCGAATTTCAAAAGAAGTTGACTATAATTTTTGTAAAATTTCAAGAAAGTCTTTACTAGTTTGTGATTTGTAATTTGTAAATTCCTACTAGAGCTTTACCACTAACAGACGGTTGTTGGCCGACGAAGTACGTCCGAACAAAACGCAACGAAACTCACCAAACATAAGAGGTCGTGTATAAAAAAAACATGATATATCTTTCAAAAACTTAAATAGAACTCTATTAAATCGAATACATATAACAACATATGTATTTCTTCATGTTTTTTTTAAATACTGACTGGATTTCTAATAGAGTTTTGTAGAAACTTTTAAATGATATACATGTGTATCATGTTTTTTATATGCGACCCCTTATGTTTGGTGAGTTTCGTCATGTTTCGTTCGGACGTACTTCGTCGGCCAACAACCGTCTGTTATCGGTAAAGCTCTACTATGAAAATATAAAACATTAGTACATGCTCTAGCATACCCGATGAGCTGCGAATGAAGATACCGTATCTAGGAACATGATTGTCAACATAGGGAAAATTTACTATGTTGAAACCAAAATCATCTCTTTTGTCATACACACTTGTATGAATCTCTCCATAAACACTTTTGACAATAAGGTCCAAAAATCGTGTTTCAAAAACAGGATTGTCGATACTAAGAATACTATTTAGGTACCTAGAAGTGAACGTTTCAAATCAGCATGTTTTCTTTGCTATTTAAGATTTTGGATAAATTCCTTTTCATACGTGTTGAAAGAAAGTAAAGAAAAAAGTAATTTCTTGTTAGGTTCAATTTGAACTGAAATCTGACAATAGAAATATAAAAAAATGTTTAAAAACGATGAAATTTAGATATAATTACAGGGGTTGACAATGACTTAGTTTATATCAAGTTTTATACAAGTTAAAGTGCATATGCACAGGAAGTATCTAATCTCCCGAACCAGACATTCAAGGTGTTGTCGACGAAGGATGTCCGTGCTACATAAAATCCTATGTATGCGGCAAACATTTGTTTAGTAGAGGGACGGACATGGGACATCAAAATGACGCCAAATATAATAAGTTCAAACTAAAATCTTGCTTGTAGGTCAAAGTTACTTACCATTGTTTTGTTTTATTTTATTCACACAAATAATATAGACGAAATATAACACATCAAGCTATATTCTTGGTATGTTTCATTATCGATTCACTAAACAATCAGCAGATACCAACAATGCTTTTAAAATGAAATGGGGGGGGGGGGGGGGGAGTATTAAGAGCTTAAATAAATTCTCTTATAATAAGAAAGTAAGAGAAAGCGTAATGATAATGCAAAAAATGGCTCTGTCGTGAGAGAAGGATGAGTATCCCCAACCCGAACCGGTTACAGCAACAACAGCGTTTAATAGCGATAACAGTGGGAAAATTGAAGAATTTCAATTCCTATATTTAATATTTTAAATACTTAGCACTATTTAAGAATTTCATTGAACCAAACTGTTCGCGTTGATTATGTAGACGACTCGGGGTACCTGTAAAGTGCGAAACGAAACAAAAACGAAACGAAACGAAACGAAACAAATCGAAACGAAACGAAACAAATCGAAACGAAACGAAACAAATCGAAACGAAACGAAACAGATCGAAACGAAACGAAACAAAACGAAACGAAACAGATCGAAACGAAACGAAACGAAACAAAACATTAAACTTAAAGAAAATGAGAAAAAAGAAGAAAAATCGCCGAAAACGAATATTTCAAGACGAGATCTTATTGAAGGGTCAGGGGTTACCACTCTCCTCCTGCCGTCTCCCTCTCCCCGTGGGGGGAGGGGGTCTTGGGCGGTCAAGACAAATGTTTAAACTTAAAAGTGTAAATTGGTGCAATAGTGAAGTTATTTGGGATATTTCCTTTTTTAAACCTTGAAAAAAGAAATAGACCTGTTTAGATGAAAAACTAAGGTGAGCGAAGCGAGCCTGAAGGATTTGAAAAATGAATTGAAAATTGCGGCGAGCGAAGCGATCGGGAAAAAAAATTTTAAGGTATATATACATGTAGATGAATTTCGTGGTAATTTTAAAATTGAGATTATGTACATGAACGCATAAGAGCAAGATTATTTATATTAAAAGTAATTTCCTAATTTTTTTGGGGTTACTGTTACCCTCCCAATCATCTGTCCCTCCTCTCGCCCCCTTTCCTCTCCTCCCGCCCCCTTTCTCTCCCCTCCCTTTGTCCCCATACGGAGAAATAATGCCACTCTGACATCGCGTCATGGCTCGCAGCCAGATTTGAAATTACTATTGTCGTATATGGGCATCACTGTAACTAAGATTGTTAAACGGCTTCCGGGCATTGGATATGATACTCCGCTATTTTCTGGAGAAGTTGATGTAAAAAAACTTTATTTTCCGTTTTAAATTAGCGGTTCCCACATGAGATGAAAATTAGTAAGATTCTGTCCATAGGCTGTACGGTAATTTCATAGGAAGACAGCATGATTTGGCGAGTTTTGGCAACTTCAATGTCCGTTTTCTTAGGTTTCTAGTATAATTATTCGTGTTCCGGGCATCGCGATTGAAAGTTTATAACAAATACATGAAGTCAGGTATCGTCGTTTTTCGGATAACTGATTTTGGCGGTTCCCACATATTTTAAAAATTCCTTTTTTCTACAAAATTTCCTCTATTTTCTAGTATAAAATCATTATGTTTTCTTATAGAATTGAAATTAGGTCATGAATCATCGTTACATAACAAATTGAAAATAGTATGAATAACAAAAATTAAATAAAACAAAGGTTTTATGGAGAAAGCTACTAACTGATTTAAAGGGAGTTTCGCCGAACTTCGTCACGTGACTGAGAGAAGTGGCATCATTTCTCCACATGCTGTCCACCCCCTCATTATTGCCTTCAACCGTTAGTTCTTGTGGCTGGAGGGTTTTTTAAAGAATAAAAGTTGACGATTAAAACATAATATGAACGGTATATAGCACAATTGCATTTTAAAGGAGAGTGAATGGGATGAATAACCTCGTCATAGACGGAAAAATATTATTAGCAGGGAGGAGTCTAGCGCAGAGGAAATGGAACTGTTCCGTTATGTGTATTTGAAAATTCTATCAAAAAAATGAGAGCAATTAAAAACTGGGGGGCACATTTCGTTTGAAAAAGGATAAGATTTTTTTCCTGAAATGTGCCCCCACCCCGTTTTATGATCTCATTACGGTGTCATAGCGTGGTTTTATATCCCCTCCCTTTTATTCCTCTTAAATGCATGAATGGCATTTGACATTTACTTTTGTTAATTGTCATTTTGACTCTTTCAAGAAACCCTCTCAGCACTAGTTATAAATGTAGAACTCTTGGATTAAGGCAATATTACATGCTGATCTTGTCTTGAAATATTCGTTTTCGGCGATTTTTCCTCTTTTTCTCATTTTCTTTAAGTTTTATGTTTTGTTTCGTTTCGTTTCGATCTGTTTCGTTTCGTTTCGATCTGTTTCGTTTCGTTTCGTTTCGATCTGTTTCGTTTCGTTTCGATTTGTTTCGTTTCGTTTCGATTTGTTTCGTTTCGTTTCGATTTGTTTCGTTTCGTTTCGTTTCGTTTTTGTTTCGTTTCGCGCTTTACAGGGACCCGACGACTCGAGACTCATAAATAAGACCTGTTTTAACAATTAAGTAAAGACAAATGTTTGAAACTAACTTTTGTGTGTGATAATTTCTTGTTGGATTCAATTGAAAGATCAGTCCGTCAATTGAAATACGTACAGTGATTTAGGCAACCACAAGAGGCTAACGAAGTTTATCATGAAGTTTTATGCAAATGTGTGCACAGGAATTATCTTACTTCCGAGCCAGACATCGAAAGTGTTGGCATCGAAGGATTTCCGTGCTACATAGTTTATGAGGAAGACAGACATGGATAATCAATCATAAAAATTGCGCCTAACGAAAGAATGTTGAACTTTTTTTCATTGTTTTTACTCTGATAAATGAAATTGTGATGATCATCTAAGATCTTTTGTCGATATATGTGTGCATTGATCAGTTGAACCGTTTTTCAAATGAAACACAAATATGATTCAACAAGTTTGTCAAGTATATGTAAGGAGTACATAACACATTTGTGCATTAAATGATAAATCCTTTGAATGCCATTGGATGAGCACGCAGGTACTATGAAAGAATACTGAAAACAGTGCACTATACCTCTTTGCTTTACAAAGTTACATCGTTTCGATAATTTAATGCGCTGTGTATAGGTGTCGTTTCATTGTGAAATAAATGAAAAGGAATAATCTGTCTGTCCTTTAGAAATTGCTATCGGGTACTAATCCGAATAGTACCCACTCAAATGGGCATAAATAGGCATATATGAACAAGTTGCACTTTCATTATTAGCGAAGCACATAAAATGAAATCGGAAAAAGAAAATTAACAGACGGAGATTACTTTCATAAAGCTTATGGCATGTAAAGCACGAAATGCTTTTTTTAGTTTTGTTTGTAATGTTGCCTATACTTGTACGATCCGTTAAATTACAAGCGGTTAAAACAATTTTTCATTTATATTAAGTTAATTTAATTATTTCATTCTGTAATTAACCCCTGCTCTTTGTATTTAAAATATAATATAATATAAACCAGTCTGTCTTTCCTCAATAATTTGGTAACGTTTCTGGTTGAAGCAAAATCTCAGGAACTCTACGCAGTAGAAACAAAACATTATACAAGTAGGTAACCCTTGACAAGACCTTTCAATTTATGCCATATCATTTGACCTAGAGACCTTGACCTTGAACTTTGACCTAGTTGAAGGTTATGATTAAGTTGCTGGTTGAAACAAATTCTCTGGAACAATACACGGTAGAAACAATTTTATACCAGTACATGTAAATAGCCCGTGACAATACCTTTCCATTTATGCCGTAACATTTACCAATTGATCTCGACCTTGGACATTGACGTAGTTAAAGGTATTGATTAAGTGTCTGGTTGTAACAAAATCTCAGGAACTATAGTCAGTAGAAACATACTACCATTCATGTAGGCTGCCCGTGATAAGACTTTTCAATTTATGCCTTAACATTCGACCTTTTGACCTTCACCTACGACTTTTGCCAAGTTACAATATACTTACAAAACAAGTACTTAGCAATCCGGCTATACCGTCGTTATTTTATTGTAGGAATAAACAGGTATTATCACAAGTGAAAAATGAAAGCCCCTTCATCTATCATTCAAAAGTAATAGTCAAGGTAAGAGTTTTTGCAAAGACGTTCGAATAGAAGGTCACAAGGCCATTAAAACATCGCGAAGGACGGTCACTAGATCAAATGTTATGACATGAATCGAAAGGTCTTGTCACAGCAAGTATACGTGTATAATATTCTTTTTTCTACGGCGTATAGTTCCTGAGAGTATGGTTCAACCAGAAACTTAACTTTAAATGCTTTTACTAGGTCAAAGTCACAAGTCAAGATCACAATGTCAAATGTTATTCTTTTTCTTCTCCATTTAGTTCCTGATATTTTGCTTCAACCAGAAACTTAACCTATACCTTTAACTAGGACAAAAGAAAGGAGGGGATCTCAAACAATACTCGGTTGTGCCCACAGCAAAACTCCAAAACACCAATTGCAAAACCACAGAGCAGACATGCACGGAAAGAGTCGCAAAAGGGACAAAAAACACCAACTCACACCATAGAAACATGAAACACAAAATACCACACGTAAACTAACACGACCAATTGGCAACAGGTGCTGACCCAGGACGGATATCTGCCACACAAGCAAGCAAGACGGTGTGGTTATCCCGAATAACATGCGCACGACCCTCCTACTTTTCGGATTACCCAGAGGTCTCGAATAACGTACAAAACAACCCCCTTACTGTTAGATATCAACACACAAACAAGACTGCAAAATCAATCAATGCAGATGCATATGTAAATTGATATAAAAAGAGGGTGTACGTAATTCAGTCCGTGTTCTGCCGACTGTAGCGAGCTCATGTATGTTATCACCCGAGGAGTCCGACTGACATGTACCAGACAGAGTTTCGTTTGAGGTACGAACATGTACTTTACACACTATATAGCAATTTTGTAGGGAAATTCTATTAAATAACAGTCTTTATGATATGTTTAGAAGGTCTAAGATTAAATTAAGATTCCAACATGCTACGTTTCTCTAGATAGAATTTGAATCTATCACACAACAAAAAGTGTTGAAAAAAGAGTCATGGAAAAACCCATCAGAATGACAAATATGGATAATGACCATATCCCTGCACACGGCACAAAATCGACAACTCAGAAAAACAGAAACCGAAGGCATACAAAATCAGGATAAAACAGGAACCAAAGCAAACAAACAAAAACAAATACACGTTTTAAAAACAAACTGAATATTTTGTGATGTCATTATACATGCATTAAAAAACTTCAGATTAAGCACATTTACCGTTTATGAAACAAGAATAATATGCAAACATGTTTATTATTTTTAAAATTTCAAACATTTAGAAAAGAAAAAAAAAGACCGAACGAAAGAAAAGGCTTCAGATAAAAAGGACTGAATAATGAATACATCAGGATCTTAATTTCATTTGAAAGAGAAATTTGACGAAGAGTCCGTTGACAGCAGGTCCAGGTTGGTTTGTCACTCATTATTTCGGCTGATATCCTGTGTCTGCAGAACACCTGTATTCATAATACGATGGCAAGATACATGAAAAAGATTTAAGAGTTAATTTTAAGGCTATGAGTTTTAAGAAAATTAATATTTGTAGAATTATTCTGCATAGAGACGGACAAGTCGATTTTTTTTTCACGTGACAAATTTATTGATAAATGCCAGAATTTCTTTTAGATTCATATGAAAATTAATATTTATTATATCATTTTGTAAACAGGAAGACAAGAAGGTTTTTTTTCGAATTATCTACAAAACAAACGTGTTGACTTGCAGCATTATTTTTAAAGAAATAGGTACCTCTTTGGTACTTTTTCAAACTTCCCCATGGTCCTTTTATTGATCCGATCACAGCTGAAGGTCAGATAATTTGTGGTGTCTGATTCCGTGGAGTCGACGTGACCAATAACCACTATGTTGATATGCTTCTTCTCTTTCACCATGATTTTTGGATACAACAAACAACTGGAAATCAGGAAAATAAAAGTATGTGTGGTTTTCAACTTCGTTCCACTGAAGCTATATATCAAGATTCATAAATGTATAATTATATAACTGGGGACAAATTAATTGAGTTTAATTTGTTAAGTCTAACCTAATTTATCTTGTCATTCACATGAGTCCAATCCGATAACGATTTTACTATCTTTGGAAAAGGTAAAGCCAAATCATCTTTGTTAGAAACATGTATATTTGATGTAATCTTAATTCGAAATTTAAGAAAAAAGTACTTAGAACAAATAGTCCCAATTAAGAATTTAAAGGTAACTAGATTTCGTTGGCTTTAGGGGTGTTTACGAATTATTTTTCTCCTGTTTAGTATAAATAGATCAAAGGAGCTGTAAGAATAAGAAGAAAACTCTTCGCTGAAGAAGTCGTTATTTTAAAATACACATGTACAAAATTTAAACAAGAGCTTCATGGGGCACAACGATCACACTCTTACCTCACTGACAATGCATATGATACTTATTGTAGTTGTACTTTTACAAGGCAGATCCAGAGTTTCATGTTCATATGAAAGTATCTATAGGTACCATCATGATGTGTAGTAATTGATGTAAGAAAGACAACTCTTACATGTTTAGGAAAATAAATTCTCCATATAACTTTTTTGTACTTAAAAAGAAAAATAATCAAAAAAAAAATAAATAAATAAAATTGAAGGATAAAAATACAATGAATATGTCAAATATGCAGTAAATGAGTGCACAAAATCACACATTGATAGAGTTATTCAATGAAAATGTTGAAAAATGAGCAGTTTAGACTAAGCCAGAAAACATGTCAAAACGCGTCTAAAATTTGACTTCGGAGTGGAACAAAAATAGCAAAACTTCTTTCTCGATTATTCTGAAGCTTTCGGTTTGTCGATACATGCTTCAGTTCTGAAGAAGTTTGTTAAAGGAGGGTACACCCTGTGACCTACTTTTGCCTGTGGTGTCGCCACCTATTGATGGATCCAACCAAAAAAAACACCAACACTTTAAGGGGACCATAAGTACTTCATTCCTACCAAGTTTCATGAAAATCCCTTCGCTGGTTCTTGAGAAGTCCAATTTGTATGAAAATACCCCTTTCCTTTTTTACAGATAAAAATTCATGAAAAATAAAAAAAAAAAATGAAATTTTCACTCAAAGTAAATACCAAACCGCTGAACAATTAAAATGAGACAAATATGTAGTAAATGAGTGAACAAAATCACACATTAATATTATAAGTTAATGGTGGATGATATTCTGTCATAGACCATTTGAACCATCCAACCAAAGATTGTACTCTATATCTTCCAAAATGAAGGTAACCGGATGTGACAGTTCTACCGAATTGAAGCGACGGGTGTTGCATGCAAGCAGGAGATGCTTACTCTTCCTGGGCACCTGGTCTCACTCTCATATCGGGAGTTCGCTTCTTTTCATATGGTGGAGGGTTTTGTTTTTGTTTGCTTTGGTTCCTGTTTTATCCTGATTTTGTATGCCTTCGGTTTCTGATTTTCTGAATTATCGATTTTGTACTGTAGACAAGGATATGGTCATTATCCATATTTGTCATTCAAAGATAAAAAAATCAAAAATGAGCATTTTTAACAAAGTCAGAAAAGACGTCGAAAACGCGTCAAAAATTTGATTTCGAAGTGGAAACGAAAATAACAACACTTCTTAAGAAATCTCTCTAGATCATCCTGGTGCTTTCGGTTTGTCGATACGTGCTTCAGTTCTGAAGAAAAAGTTAGTCAAAGGAGGGAGAAGTCGAAAATGTGACAAGTTTACGACGAACGACGGATGACAGACGGACCCCAGACACCACGTTATGACAATAGCTCATTTAACTTCGCTCAGATGAGCTACAAAAATGAAAACGGAAGAAAAAAAATTGTCGGTGACATCAGGAATTGAACCTTCTACCCCTGGGTCCATTGGGCATGGAAAACATACCATACCATATATACAATTTTTCAAAAATCATTTAAAATCTAAAAGTTGATATTTTGACTAAATTCTTTCATAATTCCATTTCTTACAATATATATAAAAAGAATGAAAAAGGAAAAAAAAAATTCAGGTCCCGCCAGGGTTTGAACCCACTACCCTTTGATCCATACATATATATCTATGTTCAATCTTTAAAATAAATTCTGAAAAATCTGAAAGTGCATATTTTGACAAAATTCTTTCACAGTTGCATTTCTTACTATAAGTCTCAAAAAGGATATAAGCAATTTCAGGGGAGAAGTTGAAAATGTTAAAAATGACCATCTTACTCTATACCTTCTTGAAGAAAATTCCAAACCAATTTCCAAGTTTCATTAAAATTCTCCAGGCGGTTTCGAAGGAGAAGTCGAAAATGTGAAAAGCTAACGGACGGACGGAAGGACGACGGAAAACCGGTATGACAATAGCTCACTTTGAGCTATATATCAAGATTCATAAATGTATAATTATATAACTGGGGACAAATTAATTGAGTTTAATTTGTTAAGTCTAACCTAATTTATCTTGTCATTCACATGAGTCCAATCCGATAACGATTTTACTATCTTTGGAAAAGGTAAAGCCAAATCATCTTTGTTAGAAACATGTATATTTGATGTAATCTTAATTCGAAATTTAAGAAAAAAGTACTTAGAACAAATAGTCCCAATTAAGAATTTAAAGGTAACTAGATTTCGTTGGCTTTGGGGGTGTTTACGAATTATTTTTCTCCTGTTTAGTATAAATAGATCAAAGGAGCTGTAAGAATAAGAAGAAAACTCTTCGCTGAAGAAGTCGTTATTTTAAAATACACATGTACAAAATTTAAACAAGAGCTTCATGGGGCACAACGATCACACTCTTACCTCACTGACAATGCATATGATACTTATTGTAGTTGTACTTTTTACAAGGCAGATCCAGAGTTTCATGTTCATATGAAAGTATCTATAGGTACCATCATGATGTGTAGTAATTGATGTAAGAAAGACAACTCTTACATGTTTAGGAAAATAAATTCTCCATATAACTTTTTTGTACTTAAAAAGAAAAATAATCAAAAAAAAAATAAATAAAATTGAAGGATAAAAATACAATGAATATGTCAAATATGCAGTAAATGAGTGCACAAAATCACACATTGAAAGAGTTATTCAATGAAAATGTTGAAAAATGAGCAGTTTAGACTAAGCCAAGAAAACATGTCAAAACGCGTCTAAAATTTGACTTCGGAGTGGAACAAAAATAGCAAAACTTCTTTCTCGATTATTCTGAAGCTTTCGGTTTGTCGATACATGCTTCAGTTCTGAAGAAGTTTGTTAAAGGAGGGTACACCCTGTGACCTACTTTTGCCTGTGGTGTCGCCACCTATTGATGGATCCAACCAAAAAAAAAAACACCAACACTTTAAGGGGACCATAAGTACTTCATTCCTACCAAGTTTCATGAAAATCCCTTCGCTGGTTCTTGAGAAGTCCAATTTGTATGAAAATACCCCTTTTCTTTTTTACAGTTAAAAATTCATGAAAAATAAAAAAAAAAAATGAAATTTTCACTCAAAGTTAATACCAAACCGCTGAACAATTAAAATGAGACAAATATGTAGTAAATGAGTGAACAAAATCACACATTAATATTATAAGTTAATGGTGGATGATATTCTGTCATAGACCATTTGAACCATCCAACCAAAGATTGTACTCTATATCTTCCAAAATGAAGGTAACCGGATGTGACAGTTCTACCGAATTGAAGCGACGGGTGTTGCATGCAAGCAGGAGATGCTTACTCTTCCTGGGCACCTGGTCTCACTCTCATATCGGGAGTTCGCTTCTTTTCATATGGTGGAGGGTTTTGTTTTTGTTTGCTTTGGTTCCTGTTTTATCCTGATTTTGTATGCCTTCGGTTTCTGATTTTCTGAATTATCGATTTTGTACTGTAGACAAGGATATGGTCATTATCCATAATTGTCATTCAAAGATAAAAAAATCAAAAATGAGCATTTTTAACAAAGTCAGAAAAGACGTCGAAAACGCGTCAAAAATTTGATTTCGAAGTGGAAACGAAAATAACAACACTTCTTAAGAAATCTCTCTAGATCATCCTGGTGCTTTCGGTTTGTCGATACGTGCTTCAGTTCTGAAGAAAAAGTTAGTCAAAGGAGGGAGAAGTCGAAAATGTGACAAGTTTACGACGAACGACGGATGACAGACGGACCCCAGACACCACGTTATGACAATAGCTCATTTAACTTCGCTCAGATGAGCTACAAAAATGAAAACGGAAGAAAAAAAATTGTTGGTGACATCAGGAATTGAACCTTCTACCCCTGGGTCCATTGGGCATGGAAAACATACCATACCATATATACAATTTTTCAAAAATCATTTAAAATCTAAAAGTTGATATTTTGACTAAATTCTTTCATAATTCCATTTCTTACAATATATATAAAAAGAATGAAAAAGGAAAAAAAAATTCAGGTCCCGCCAGGGTTTGAACCCACTACCCTTTGATCCATACATATATATCTATGTTCAATCTTTAAAATAAATTCTGAAAAATCTGAAAGTGCATATTTTGACAAAATTCTTTCACAGTTGCATTTTTTACTATAAGTCTCAAAAAGGATATAAGCAATTTCAGGGGAGAAGTTGAAAATGTTAAAAATGACCATCTTACTCTATACCTAATTGAGTTTAATTTGTTAAGTCTAACCGTGAATAGGGCATCTGTCGACATGAGATTTGTCATTTTCCAAATGATCACTCGTAGTTGTAGGTTTGCTTTGCCCTTCGACTGACACTTTGTTGACCTTTATTTCGGTTGGCTGTCCGAAATTATTCTCAGTTCGCGGCTTAGTGTTACCACGTGGGTGTGAAAACTGACTCGGAGCTTGAGGTAGGTTGTCCATCATGAGACTTGGGTCATTTCTAAGTCTGGCAAGATCACGCAAAAACCCAATAAGCACAGAAAATGTAACGTATGACACTTTATTAGCTGTCTTGTGCCTGTCACAGTGAGTCGCCCACTTCTCACGAAAACGCTTCGGTAATTTTCTCACAAAGTCGTTAATACCGCTAGTAGAATCAAAATACGAGAATGCGGTTCCAAATTTCGAGTCATCTTTGAGAGACTCCACTTCAGCAGCTAAGTCGTACAAATCATAATAGCGTCTATGGTCGCTTTCTGTGAGAGAGGAGAAATTACGAATCCTCAGTTTGATAGCTTGGTCGATTGCTTCCGGGCTTTCATATTCCAAATCTAATCGTTCCCATATTTCCTTAAGGGCTCTCTCTGGGTCCCTAGCATTGGTTGACCGAATATTATCGCACTGAACTTTGCATGCTGGTCCTCAATGATTGATGAGAAGGTCAAGGTTCATTAACGAGTTAACGCTTAAGTCGCTCATAACACTCTGGAAGCTGTGTTTCCATGTAAGGTATCTTGATGGTTCACCATCAAATTTCCAAAGTCTTTGAGGAATTAACTGATTTTGTACAACCACCTTAGCCACTTGTACAGCTTCATTTCTTGGCTGAAAGGGTGTGGCGTCAGGATCCAACCTATGTGACGACGCAAGAACGGGAACAGGACTTACATGATCATTGTCCATACTTTGAATAGGAGGTGGCCTATCAACGCCTTCATTTTCATTGACGTAACGAGTGGTCAAGAAATTGTCATTGTCAAAATCACTTTCTTCGTTGAAATCAAGAACAATTTTTACCGCGTCTAAACCCTTTTCGGCAGTTTCTAGTTCCTTTTTTTGCAGTCAAAAGGTTGCGACTGGCCTTAAGTGCGGCTTCTTGCTTTAACAATTCAGCTTCTTCTTCCGCATATCTTACATCAGTACGTGCCCTTTCCACCTTGACAGTTTGCTCAATCAAAGCTGCAGTCAACTTAGAACTACTACGCGATGTATGAGTGTGCATAGAATTTCGCGATTTACGGGATGCAGGCCTTTGCATAGTTCCTGACTGAGTGTATGGTTGCAAGGAATTTATGTGCTCAATAAACGAATTGACAGTCTTACGGACGGACACCAACACATGAAGAAATGATTCCTGTTCTGCAACACTTTCCTGTGTCCTGTCTCCTTTAAGAAACGAATCATATTTCTCTGCTGCGAGAGTGTACTTTTGAAATAGCTTCTTGAGATTGTCACTTGTCGTAGGAATCTCAGAAAGGCTAATACCACTTTCCTTGAAATGAGATACAAAACAATCAATTCCACGTTGAAGTGACGCCAAATGCGCTGTGTGTCGCAACACTGATTCCTGGAATTGTTCTTCTCCAGACATCGTCATTATTCTTGTCGACCGAAGTTCCATCCATGCAGGTAAGTAAGATACCAGGGATCTTCACTAGGATTTTTCACTGTGATGACTCCATTACGTACCCCCCGTTTACACTATGTTCCCGGCGGCCACGGCGGCCACGTTTCAAGCCACCGTGGACGAAACGTGGTGACCGTGAGACAACGTAGGGGAACGGGATCGACAATCGTAACTAGCCGGGGCTGACGGGGCAAATGTTTAAACTGTCAAAACATTTGTCACGGCAGCCCACGGTGCAGATGGCCTACTTTAGAAACCGTAGCAAAACGGATCGAACGCAACGCAACGTGACAGAACGTTACAGACCGTGACAAAACTTCGGACAGTGTCCGTAGCGGAACGGGAAGCAAAAGTATGACTCAACAAATTACGATCCTTGCGAAGTTGAGTTACGGTCTGCCACGTTTATGTCCCGTTTAGCTGCGGCTGCTTTAGGGCAGTTGCACGTTTTATCAAGGTGAGCTACGGTTTCTCACGGCGAGCTAAGGAAGTGTTTGCCGTTTCGTCACGGTACGTCCAGGCTTGTTACGTTTTATTTCAAGTTCTACTACGGCCTGGCACGGCACGCACGGTCACACAAGAAGTATAACAAACCAAACCCTTTTATGCAGCTTTTTGTGTCTCCTGTTCCCGGTTAATCGTAGTTGGCCTTGGCAGAACTTGGTAGTCGTGGCCAACTTGATTGGATCGTAACAAACCGTGACAGACCTTATCAGAACGTGACAGGTCGTGAGGAAACGTACAAACGTCCGTAACAAGCCGTAGGTTGAAACGTAGTGCGCCGTCAGGTCTCCGGGATTCAGGAGCCGCGGCTCGTCAAGGATACCTTGATAGACCGTGCGAAAACGTAACGAGACCTAACAGAACTTGAATACCAAGATAAAAAATGCCAAAAATCATACGGTGTGCTACGTTTTTGGCTGCCGTGACTGCCGTGTTCGCCGGGAACATAGTGTAAACCTAGGGTTAAGACAAAGAATGATTGATCCTTAAATCTTTATTGCCATGACAAACCACGATGAAGAGAGGGTGAAAAACTACAAAATACAAAAATAACAAATTTTGAGTTATGACATCAAACATTAATTGTTACTGTATGTTTGTTAATTTCACTGGATGATTACAGAAGATCACAGATGAAGATTGTACACAGATGAAGAATTACATGACAATGTTCACTGCTCCCCCGATTTATCGCCCCTCGTTAAACCGCCAACCCCGGCTACCGCCACTTTTTCCCAATGTACAGATTTCCTTACATTATAAACCCCCGTTGTAACGCCAACCCCCGCATACCGCCATCCGCCACTGAATTCGGCGTACAAATTGTCGTATTTGGTACGTAAAACCCCCTATTACAATGCCATTTAATTGAGTTGATATCACTAAACAAACAACTTAGATTCATAGGTGCACTGTCTTGTTAATTATCGCGCTTGGGTTTACATTAATGTTTTGATAAACAATTAACATATGTACGTACGCCTAGGTAGTGTAATTTGAACTTAAATTAATACTTATGGCGAGTCCAGTGAGGATGCAGATATTTAAAAAAGAAAACGGCATTTAGCCCAGCTTAAACTTCAAGCGTCATTGAACCGACTATAGACAAAAAGTAACAGATGCGATGAGCACGTATCTCGGCGCTTCTAATGCCAATGCAGGGAATGTGTTTCATCAGTGCCTACATGTTCTAAAATACGAATAAACATGTATCATGTATTTCATGTTACTATTTAACACGGACTTCTATAAGGGGCGGCACCCGGCGAAATTTCGCCGACTGAGATGATAAAAGTCGCCGGTTTGAATTTCCTCTGATCGTTTATTTGCTCTAAAATCTCTCAATCGCCACCTCAAATAAATCGTTTTGAACACTCTGCATGTACATGCATTTTTCTTTGACCCAGCACATTCTTGAAATGCGAAAATAAGATTTTTGTAAAGCGGATAGCTGTCTATCATCCTTTTTTTTACTCCCTCGATGTAACGCCACCCTCACTTTAACGCCAATTTTTTTCTCTGGACGGATGTTGGCGTTATATCGGGGGAGCACTGTACTGTAAAATTGACCTGTGACATGACTATGACATATCTTTCACATAACAATGCACAATGAATTAAATGAAATCATATTTCACATATTGTAGAACACATCATATAAAGGAATCAAGAACAAATCAAATTAAACCTAGAATTTATTGTCAAAACTACCATACATTGACTCAGAATGCAATAAAATGCCCAGACGAGGTGAGCTTATACCTTGACAATAAGCGTCGCACAAAGCGAAAGTAGGTCACCGATTAGATTTGATAAGTTTAACATAATAAACAATATTTCACATAGAAAAGACGATAGAATTCAATTAACAGGTATATAAAAAAGCCATTTATAGAACATGGCAAAGTACTTACTCCTTAGGCTTGCCCAAATCTCAAAAAATCTTTCAGGAATTTATCGAACAAGAAAATGTCTGACAGCAAATGTAAAAACAAATTTAAAACCCAATCCGGACAAGTTACAATTCCGGCACGTAATCATTACAGTTGTACTAGACGCATGTTTCGGTTATTTTAATCCTCGTCAGAAGTATTTCGCCAAACAGTTAAATAAAGCCAAAGTGAATTTTCCTGGCGCCATCTACAATACAGAGTTTTAATTGCCTCTGTCATATTTGTGGAAATCCTCTCCTTATTTTTGTGGTTTTTTTTTTTTTTGGTTTTTTTTGGTTTCATTGTTAAGCAGATGAGCGTCTTGCAAGTCTATGTGTACATGTTTATGGATATGGATAATTTTTAGCACTTTTTTCATGCTTAGCGCACCATTCGCATTGTATAACGAATCACCTTTAATAGTTGCCCTTTAGTGAAATTCGTTTTACTCAATTAATTTCATGTCATTCATCCATGGATAAAAATCAAACACAAAACAAATATTCAGAAGATAAAAACCATTGTCAATTCATCAACAAAACTTTAAAAAATACAACAAAAAGTTACAAAATGTTAGCAGGAGATCAGTCACAACAGTGAAAACAATTGAGCATACTCTGATGAGACAAGGGAAAGTGGGAAAACATGCGGAGACCTATAGGATCTATCCCAAGATGTAATCAAGGACAAGGAAATTGAACCCGAGTGTCAAGGATTTGCTTTTACATAAGACAGCGAATCCTGGACACGAGGGTTGGATTTCCGTGTCCCTGATTACATCTGAGGACGTTACAGTTAAAAGCGTTAACTTTCCAGAATGAGCCTTTCTCCCATTTGCCACCATGGTGGAAATAATTTGTCTATAGCGACGCGTAGCTGGGATTAGTGTATCATGCCCTCGTGTGACTTTTGAAGTCGGCCGTATCATATTGTGACGTTGTAATTATCCCTTTGTGATTTCATGATATTCGCACCTAAAGCGACGACGTCTTAATGAAAACGTCGCTTTAAAACTTCTGTATTCTTATTAAACCGCTTATATAAAACGTCTTCAAATTCAATAGCATCATTTATGAACAGAAAAGTTAGGCTACCGACTACGTTTTATTCTTATATTTTTGAGAGCGATGAAAACGAATATTCCAATTTTTCGAATTCGATAAAGTTTATCATTTCATGATTAAAAGACTCCTAGAAATTGGAGAAAAACGGTCAACCATATGTTTGTCATGTGGGCTGAGAAAATCCCACCCTCGGGGTACGGTTTCTGGTCAAGGATCCAGACCCCTGGGTTGGGACTTTCTCATCCCACATGCCAACATATGGAAGATAGTTATGATCTCACCCTATGGGATGAGACATCATTTTTCTGACACCTAATTTCTCGGACAAATCAGTCTCAATTGAAAGAAAATAGCTTCTCCCACTTGAGACTGAGAACTCTCAAATTTACCGGGAATGAGATAAATCGATCTCACCCACTGACGTCATCAGTGACGCTCCGGAAGTAAGCCGGAACTACTTTTGCCCTAATTTCCGTCATCTGCAGATGTAAACAAACAAGTAAACAGAAATGGATGCTGATGAATTTTATCTAAATTCGGTCGTTAGTTTAAAAGATGGAACAAAGGGGAAAAAAGTTAACATAG
Organism: Pinctada imbricata; assembly: GCA_033119305.1. Taxonomy (NCBI): domain Eukaryota; kingdom Metazoa; phylum Mollusca; class Bivalvia; order Pterioida; family Pteriidae; genus Pinctada; species Pinctada imbricata. Next base: position 26,058,557 of record VSWD01000011.1, on the reverse strand, counting down.
CGAAACCACTTTGAACATACGAAATGTATAATGTACAGTCGATGAGCACAGGTGAAATTACAAAATTAGCAAAGCATCAACTTGTTAAACCCGAGTCTTCGCAAGAATTTTCTGTCAATTCTGAAGTAATTCCACAGCTTGACGTTGACCCTTGTCTTTGGGAAATTGTTATGCAGGACATTTTAATGATAGCTTCTATGAAAATGAACAAAGCTCTGATATAACCACTGAGAATGTGCCTGTTTCTGCGCCTGTCACCGTAAATCCCGACTCTGCTGGTCGTTTTCTTGCCGTCGATGACGACGATGTCGACAAATTTAATAAAGAAAATGAGAACAAAAACACTGCGAGAAAAACTCTAGGGCATGTTCGACTTTTCAAATCATATTTGCAAACCAACAACGACGACAGAGATGTACAACAAATTCCTCCCCTTGAGTTAGATAATCATCTCAGCAAATTTATTATTTCTGTACGACAGAAAAATGGAACCGAATACCAACCTAGCTACATGAAAGGTATTATTTGCTCTTTGGATCGTTTCCTAAAATCTCATCGATATGGTTATTCTATATAACGCGATTAAGAGTTCAGCAAATCTCAAGAAACCTTGAAATCTAAACAGAAATCAAACCATGCGCGTCTGATGCTATCAGCGATGAAGATATTAACAAACTGTATATTTCTTGTCAGTTGGGAACAAATACACCAACATCACCCATTAATACAATGTGGTTCAATAATACTATTCATTTCGGTATTCGCGGAGGAGGGGAGGAGCATCGAGGCCTGTGTGTAGGAGATTTTTCGCTTGGCTTCGACGACGAACTTGACGCCGAATTTGTAGAATTCAACGAGCGTCAAACGAAAATACGTACTGGGATTGACATCAATAATATCCATTCAAAGGCACCCAGAATGTATGCAAGTAAGGACGACCGATGTCCAGTGGATGCTTTCAAGAAATACACTGAAAAACGACCGGAAAACAAAAATAATGCAGACGATCCTTTCTATCTCTCCGTCGTCACAAACAACAAAAGACCGTCTGAAGATGAACAATGGTTTCTGGCACAACCTATGGGAAAACATAAGCTATACCATATTCTGAAGAAAATGGTGGAGGAAGCAAACATTTCAAGTGAAAATCTTAAACACCTGACAAATACAAGCGCCCAAAAGTATTTGTGTCAGAAACTTTTGGATAACAATGTTCCCGACACACAGGCCGTTCACATAACTGGCAACAGGAATCCCCAATCGCTTAATAATTATCGAACATTTAGCAACAAACAACAGCAATCTATGTCAGAAATTATACGGAAGCCTAGTAACAGTGTAACAGCAAAAAGTCCACTCACCGGTAGGGCACCTGCTCAAGCTTTTTCTTCATTTACACAATCGATGCAATCCACTGAAAGTTCCACAGAATACACTTCCATCTCTATTCTATGGCGCAAACATAAGCGGAGGAAACATTACAGTCCATTTTCATCAACATTTTGGCGAGAAATAAACAAGAACATCTCAAATTTGTATGGTATGTGCGATCCTAAAGCCACGCGATTTGTTTGTTCGCGCTGTGAAAACTTGTGTTGACACTGTGACTGTGCACATCGTTTCGTGACGTCAACACATTTTCTTGTTGAAGAATGAATGAAATTAAATCAAAATGTATGAAAACAATGAAATTATAATTTTGACGAGAAAAATATTATTGAATTATTGATTCAATCTGTTTTAGATTAAAGTAGTTATCGGAAAATTGAAGTGTTTCTTAATGGTTTACTTCTAGCGGTGGAGTACATATTCTGGGAATCACTGCATCATGCGTCTGTCTCATATCATTGCACAGATAAATCAGCTGATTATTACAGAACCTTGGGTTGTCTCTCTTACCATATAAAACTACCAAAAAGAAAAAAAAAGTGGGAGAAAAACAAGCCTCGTCATGGACTTGCAAAATTTTGTACACTCGGGTTGAGAAATCTCCATCCCTCCCTTCCGGTGGTGTTAGATTATATTAATCGCACAATAGAGACCCGAGGAAGAACGTTATTCAACAATGTATTTGTCTATTCATTGTGGATAATGTCGAATGTAATTTTTTGTTGTGCTGATTGTAATTTCATGAATAAATATATTTATCGGTATAGTACAGAGGCGGGTATTTTTCTTTCATACACAGCTCTATTTTGGCTGATAACATCAATCAGTTATAAGGATTTCTTATGTAATTAAACCTGTTATTATAATAAACATTGCGCACATGTTATACTAAAGTCTATATAAAGAGTGTGTTGCACGG